>CAXDID010000745.1:0-154574 GCA_963988835.1 Hexamita inflata | reverse complement strand
AGAAAGTTGAGACGGCTGATGTTTAAAAGTAAAACAAGCCCCTTCTCCATTCGGTGGACAGCAAGCGAAAGCGCAGCAATGAACTGAAACTTTGTGTTTAGCCGAATTTACGATTATATTTCTATATAATGCTTTAGTAAGAGGAATGAGTTACTTTCTGGACACCACAGGCACGCCATGAACGCGTTAAACACGGCGTCGAGTCTGTGTAGAATAAAAGCGAGCCACACAAATAAATTCTATTTTTAGAATACTCCAAAAGTATTCAATTTTCTGTTCGTCTCAAAATGTCAAATGTAGTTTGTATTTGCTTTGCGCTTGTTTGCTAACAGAATGAAAATAATTCGTGTTTTTTTACAGATTCAAAAATTCCAGTATATAAAACTTTCAGTGTATTGAAAATGCAGCACTAGAACCTGTCTTCTAATTCAAATGAAAGCTAATCGGTATTTAACCATTTTACATCATCTTTCCGTCGAGCGCGTGGTATGATTACCAATGTTGAAGTTACTGTAAACAACAAAGTTCAATTGTATCGTATTTTAAAAGACTTCCCACTACTTATGAAATGCAGTTTTCTGAGCGAGTAATTAATGATACCGCAATGGATTCAAATGCAGAGTATTCCGTTTCTCTTGAAGGTGCTTGGAACAGCGGACTGTGAACACGATCAATGCGTTGGATTTCGGATGTAATCTACTGGTTGCTAATTCAATAATTGTCGTCGGCAGTTAATGTTTTGCAAATAGCATTTCAAACTTTGTCCAATAAATAAAGAATATAAATCTGTTGACTACAAGTAAGCTGAGTCGCTTATGGCATTCGTCAATGCTGTAATTGATATAATTCTATGATCTAACATATAATTTGATAAGCAAAGAGTTACTAAATTATTTAGCCGCTGTAGAAAGTTGAGACGGCTGATGTTTAAAAGTAAAACAAGCCCCTTCTCCATTCGGTGGACAGCAAGCGAAAGCGCAGCAATGAACTGAAACTTTGTGTTTAGCCGAATTTACGATTATATTTCTATATAATGCTTTAGTAAGAGGAATGAGTTACTTTCTGGACACCACAGGCACGCCATGAACGCGTTAAACACGGCGTCGAGTCTGTGTAGAATAAAAGCGAGCCACACAAATAAATTCTATTTTTAGAATACTCCAAAAGTATTCAATTTTCTGTTCGTCTCAAAATGTCAAATGTAGTTTGTATTTGCTTTGCGCTTGTTTGCTAACAGAATGAAAATAATTCGTGTTTTTTTACAGATTCAAAAATTCCAGTATATAAAACTTTCAGTGTATTGAAAATGCAGCACTAGAACCTGTCTTCTAATTCAAATGAAAGCTAATCGGTATTTAACCATTTTACATCATCTTTCCGTCGAGCGCGTGGTATGATTACCAATGTTGAAGTTACTGTAAACAACAAAGTTCAATTGTATTGTATTTTAAAAGACTTCCCACTACTTATGAAATGCAGTTTTCTGAGCGAGTAATTAATGATACCGCAATGGATTCAAATGCAGAGTATTCCGTTTCTCTTGAAGGTGCTTGGAACAGCGGACTGTGAACACGATCAATGCGTTGGATTTCGGATGTAATCTACTGGTTGCTAATTCAATAATTGTCGTGGGCAGTTAATGTTTTGCAAATAGCATTTCAAACTTTGTCCAATAAATAAAGAATATAAATCTGTTGACTACAAGTAAGCTGAGTCGCTTATGGCATTCGTCAATGCTGTAATTGATATAATTCTATGATCTAACATATAATTTGATAAGCAAAGAGTTACTAAATTATTTAGCCGCTGTAGAAAGTTGAGACGGCTGATGTTTAAAAGTAAAACAAGCCCCTTCTCCATTCGGTGGACAGCAAGCGAAAGCGCAGCAATGAACTGAAACTTTGTGTTTAGCCGAATTTACGATTATATTTCTATATAATGCTTTAGTAAGAGGAATGAGTTACTTTCTGGACACCACAGGCACGCCATGAACGCGTTAAACACGGCGTCGAGTCTGTGTAGAATAAAAGCGAGCCACACAAATAAATTCTATTTTTAGAATACTCCAAAAGTATTCAATTTTCTGTTCGTCTCAAAATGTCAAATGTAGTTTGTATTTGCTTTGCGCTTGTTTGCTAACAGAATGAAAATAATTCGTGTTTTTTTACAGATTCAAAAATTCCAGTATATAAAACTTTCAGTGTATTGAAAATGCAGCACTAGAACCTGTCTTCTAATTCAAATGAAAGCTAATCGGTATTTAACCATTTTACATCATCTTTCCGTCGAGCGCGTGGTATGATTACCAATGTTGAAGTTACTGTAAACAACAAAGTTCAATTGTATCGTATTTTAAAAGACTTCTCACTACTTATGAAATGCAGTTTTCTGAGCGAGTAATTAATGATACCGCAATGGATTCAAATGCAGAGTATTCCGTTTCTCTTGAAGGTGCTTGGAACAGCGGACTGTGAACACGATCAATAATTTGATATTATTTTATTGTTCATTAAATGAATTTCATTTATCTGTGCGAAATTACTTTATTGGTTTATCATAACTTAAGGTTTTAGCTCATTTAATCATTCATATTCACATCTCATTTAATTTATGATCACATTTAATTGCATTTAATCCACTCCTTTAACCAAAAATGACCGAGCCACCTTGCTTCATTGTGAAGGACCCGTCCGATTTGCAGAAAGATGAGCTGTAACAGTTCGTAAATCTGCGAATCCTGGATATCTACTTCAAGAAACTGGACGACGTGCCCGTTCACATCCAAATCCTGACGATTAACAACTGCGAGTTGCAGAGCATCAAGAATCTGTTCCATTTGGGCGATTTGCGCTATTTCGACGTCAAATACAACAGCATCAGCGACATAACTGGAATTACGGCCCATTCTCAGTTGGAGTACTTCGATTTCAGCTTCAACAGCGTGATAATCATTCCTAGTGACTTAAATGAACTTTTATAATTGAAAACGGTTATAACCGAGAATAACTTCATCGTTAACCAGGAACCGCTCATTTTGCACCCGAATTTCACCGTAAAGTGGATTTAAAACCAGTTCGTGCCCGAACAGAAGGACTTCAGAAAGTGCCTCACACCCGGATCCTCAGACCAGTTAGTTAACAAACTAATGCTAGTTGAGAACTCAAAGAGAGAACGGAGCAGTTACTTAGAGAACATGATCAAAACTCTTGCCCCGAATATAAAAAATAAAGAATTAATAGTTAAAGATAATGTTAATATTAAAAGTTTCGGATTCGTTGACTGCTTCGACATTGAAAAATTATGCTTGGACCACTGCCCGAATATTGAGTTTGAAGAGCTGCCGAAGAAGATAAAACATCTTTCAATAACAAATTCTGGGCTATACCGCATTGACGGAATAGAAAAAATGAAGCAGCTGGAGTCAATCGACCTCACGCACAACAAATTAGTTAGCTGCGAGGTATTACTGTAACTACCCAACCTCACGAACGTAAATATCCAGGGAAACAAAATAATTGATCTAGAACACATCACCAAACTACCAAAATTCAAATGGAACTTCATATTACCACAAAGACTGGTTTATTTAACAGACTACCAAAAATTCCTCGGAGAAAACTGCTCTGAGCAAGACGCAGCTGATTACGAAGCGAAAATGAAAGCATAAAAGCTTAAAAGCGCTGAAATACTGTACGACGCGAAGCAGATAGACAGGCTCAAAGACCACGTCAAAGACGGCTCGCTTGAAATCAGCTCCGACGCCACCGTCACCAGCTTCGGCTTCGTGGACCACTGGAAGCTCACTTCGCTCAAGATTGTGGACTGCCCCAATCTTAACTTGGAAAGAGCTCCCGCGCTGCTGACGAGTCTCACCATCAACAAATGCGGCCTCAAAAGCACGAAGGGAATTCAAAACGCCAAGAAGCTGGTGAACTTGTCTCTCAGCAAAAACCGCTTGGTTGACCTCGAAGACCTGGACCAGCTGACCTAGCTCGAAACACTCGACCTGAGCAACAACCAGCTGTACTAAATAGACTAGGTGAGCGCCCTTCTCAAGCTGAAGTCGCTGATCCTCAAACGCAACAACTTGATTGTAATCAAGCCTGTGGAAACGCTCAAACAGCTAAAGCACCTAGAAATAGATGAAAACATGCTATAAGATCTAGATTATGTTAAGAAATTGACTGGTTTCGAATGGAAAATGATATCACAACAAAAGGAACCAAAAGATTAGGACTATCAAAACTTCTTGGAGAATAGTGGTTCTAAAGACTCGGTGTCAGAATATAGAAATAAAATTTAAGCAAATGCTGTGATTAGCTAGCAAATCATCCACGACGCATTGATGATAAGAAAGTACACAGGCCAAGTGAAGGATAAGTCTTTGTCTATCGAAAACGACCCTTCTTTGCTGAGCATAGCCTTTTCTGATAATTTAGAGTTATAAACCATCACTGTTTGCGGATCATAAAACCTGAATCTCGAAAGAGTCCCTAAAAACTTGAAGTCTTTAACAATAAATAGCTGCAATCTTCAAAGTACAAAAGGACTCGCTCCAGCTAAGCTTCTTACTTCTTTAAATTTATCCAACAACCATTTGATTGATTTGACAGAACTTGATGAGCTTACATCTTTGTAAAAACTGGATATCAGTTTAAATGCACTAAATAGTATCGAAAATGTTGGTAAGTTAATTAACTTGACATCGCTTAATGTTAAACGCAATAACCTATAAATCATTAAACCAATAGAAACACTGTAGCTTTTGTAGGAATTAGATATTACCGAAAATGCTTTGCAAGATTTGTAATATGTTAAAATATTGCCAAAACTAAAGTGGGAAGTAATTGTGAAAGAAAATAGTATCGAAGCAGTTGATATCAAAAAGCGTACTGAAGAAGAGACCGAAGAAGACGAAGAAAGCTCAGAAGTGTAACTGAATGAAGACCAGAAGAAAAGTCTCTAGATCCTGTACGACGCGAAGCAGATAGACAGGCTCAAAGACCACGTCAAAGACGGCTCGCTTGAAATCAGCTCCGACGCCACCGTCACCAGCTTCGGCTTCGTGGACCACTGGAAGCTCACTTCGCTCAAGATTGTGGACTGCCCCAATCTTAACTTGGAAAGAGCTCCCGCGCTGCTGACGAGTCTCACCATCAACAAATGCGGCCTCAAAAGCACGAAGGGAATTCAAAACGCCAAGAAGCTGGTGAACTTGTCTCTCAGCAAAAACCGCTTGGTTGACCTCGAAGACCTGGACCAGCTGACCTAGCTCGAAACACTCGACCTGAGCAACAACCAGCTGTACTAAATAGACTAGGTGAGCGCCCTTCTCAAGCTGAAGTCGCTGATCCTCAAACGCAACAACTTGATTGTAATCAAGCCTGTGGAAACGCTCAAACAGCTAAAGCACCTAGAAATAGATGAAAACATGCTATAAGATCTAGATTATGTTAAGAAATTGACTGGTTTCGAATGGAAAATGATATCACAACAAAAGGAACCAAAAGATTAGGACTATCAAAACTTCTTGGAGAATAGTGGTTCTAAAGACTCGGTGTCAGAATATAGAAATAAAATTTAAGCAAATGCTGTGATTAGCTAGCAAATCATCCACGACGCATTGATGATAAGAAAGTACACAGGCCAAGTGAAGGATAAGTCTTTGTCTATCGAAAACGACCCTTCTTTGCTGAGCATAGCCTTTTCTGATAATTTAGAGTTATAAACCATCACTGTTTGCGGATCATAAAACCTGAATCTCGAAAGAGTCCCTAAAAACTTGAAGTCTTTAACAATAAATAACTGCAATCTTCAAAGTACAAAAGGACTCGCTCCAGCTAAGCTTCTTACTTCTTTAAATTTATCCAACAACCATTTGATTGATTTGACAGAACTTGATGAGCTTACATCTTTGTAAAAACTGGATATCAGTTTAAATGCACTAAATAGTATCGAAAATGTTGGTAAGTTAATTAACTTGACATCGCTTAATGTTAAACGCAATAACCTATAAATCATTAAACCAATAGAAACACTGTAGCTTTTGTAGGAATTAGATATTACCGAAAATGCTTTGCAAGATTTGTAATATGTTAAAATATTGCCAAAACTAAAGTGGGAAGTAATTGTGAAAGAAAATAGTATCGAAGCAGTTGATATCAAAAAGCGTACTGAAGAAGAGACCGAAGAAGACGAAGAAAGCTCAGAAGTGTAACTGAATGAAGACCAGAAGAAAAGTCTCTAGATCCTGTACGACGCGAAGCAGATAGACAGGCTCAAAGACCACGTCAAAGACGGCTCGCTTGAAATCAGCTCCGACGCCACCGTCACCAGCTTCGGCTTCGTGGACCACTGGAAGCTCACTTCGCTCAAGATTGTGGACTGCCCCAATCTTAACTTGGAAAGAGCTCCCGCGCTGCTGACGAGTCTCACCATCAACAAATGCGGCCTCAAAAGCACGAAGGGAATTCAAAACGCCAAGAAGCTGGTGAACTTGTCTCTCAGCAAAAACCGCTTGGTTGACCTCGAAGACCTGGACCAGCTGACTTAGCTCGAAACACTCGACCTGAGCAACAACCAGCTGTACTAAATAGACTAGGTGAGCGCCCTTCTCAAGCTGAAGTCGCTGATCCTCAAACGCAACAACTTGATTGTCGTCAAGCCTGTGGAAATGCTAAAAGTATTAAATAGCATTGACATAAGCGAGAATTTGATCCAGGATTTGCAATACGTAAAATAATTACCTAAAATTCAATGGGATATGATAACTGAGCAGAATGAACCAACTATAGCTGACTACATTAAGTACCTCGGTGAAGGAAAAACAAAATAAGACGCTGAGAATTTCATCGCCTCAATTAAAAATGAGTAAAATAAAAGTATGGAAATACTTTATGACACAAAAATGATCGCGTTGTTCGAAAACAGCGTTCAAAACGGTTCGCTTGAAATTAATAATAATTCAAACGTAACCAGTTTCGGTTTCGTTGATCAATTTAAACTGTAATAATTGAAAATAAATAAATGCGTTAATTTAACGTTTGAAAGAACCCCAAAACTGCTCAAAGAATTGGTGATTAACGAATGTGCTTTGTTAAGCACTGAAGGAATCGAGAATGCGATTGCTATCACAAATTTGAATCTTAAACATAATAAGCTAAATGATCTTACTGGGTTGGATAAATTGACATTGCTTCAAAATCTTGACGTAAGCGACAATTAATTACTTGATATTACAAACGTGGGCAAATTAACGAAACTTGAGACTTTACACTTGCAAAATAATAAACTAATAATTTGCAAGCCCTTGTAATCATTAAATTTGCTTTAAAACTTAAAAATTGAGGGAAACATGCTACAAGATCTGATTTACATAAAGAAACTCACGAAATTCAACTGGGATATGATAACTGAGTAAGCTGAACCTAATTAACAAGATTATTAAACCTGTTTTAATAAAATATATTCTTAGACATGCTCTGAATCACAAATATAAGGATATATAAACGATTTAACAAACGACTCAGCAGTGAGTAAGTAAATTATTCATGATGCGTTGATGATACGGTAATACAAACCTAAAGTTCTTGATGGTAAACTTATTATTAAAAATGATCCAGCATTATTGAGTATTGAATTCACTGATAATGTAAATATCAATGAGCTGATTGTTATGAACTGTTATAATCTAATTTTAGAAAGGTGTCCGAAGAAAGTGACGAAATTAACCATCAATAGCAGTAACTTGAACAATTTACAAGGTATTGAACACATGACTTAGCTAACTGAATTGAATCTTAGTATGAATCAGCTGAAAGACATTAGTTTGCTCGGATCATTGGTTAATATCACTAAACTTGATCTTGGCCAGAATAATATTGAAAATATAAGTGTATTCTCCAATTTCAAGAAGCTGATTGCACTAGATTTCAGTTAAAATTTGGTGGCTGATATTTCAGCAATATAACAGCTTACTTAATTATAAATTTTGGATTCAAGTTACAATTTAATAACTAATTTGGAGGATTTAACTTCTCTAATTCATTTAGTCAGGCTCAACGTGAGTAAAAACAGTATTGCTAGTATTGATTCACTAAAGCAAATGGTGAGCCTGGTGTATTTAAATATAAGCTTCAACAAGGTCATTTCGCTTGAAATCTGTTAAAATCTGCCACTTTTGCGCGATTTGCGCCTCGAGTTCAATTTCATCCAGAATTTCGAGCCCATTGCTCAATTGCAAAACGCAAACAAGTATTGGATAACAACGCAACGAACCCCATCCAACGAGGACTACATGCGCTCCTTCAACTGCACCCTCCCAGCTGTTCAAAACTACAAAAATAATCTTTCCACTCCACAAAGCCAGAATAAACTGAATCTCTTCAACAAATACAAAAACAGTGTTAATGACTGTAAACTCTAAATAATCAACGAACCGGATTTGAACTCAATTCAGTTCACGGACATTTTAAAGATAAAGTACTTTGAAGCGGAAAACTGCAAAACGATAGTTTTTGACAAATGTCCAAAACGATTAATTGGATTGAAAATAAATAATTGCGTTTTAAAGAACGATAAAGATCAACAGTTCATCACAAATATTTACTAAATGAGTTAATTAGTTGAAATTGAGCTAACCGGGAACAAAATACGAGATATTGGCGAATTGGCTGATCTAAATTAATTAAAGAGAGTGAATCTGAGCAATAATATCATAGCTAGGGTTGGAGCGATTAAGGAACTTAAATTGAGCTATTTGAACTTATAAAAGAACAGAATCGTGTTCGAATAACCAATTAAATGCTTCGAAGCGCTTGGAAATAACTACATCGTAACTGAAAACTGCATATGCGACAACTATGAGTTGTAAAATTAAAAATAAGCAGACTAAGGTAACTTTAAGGATGCATTAGGCGCTAACAGCTCCGATGAATAAGCAGCTGAGATAATGAATTTCATAAATTATGATAAACAAATGAGAACGAAATATATTAGTAAAGCAGAAAATAACAGCTTGAATATTGGTAATGATGACTCACTCTACGATATTCAGTTCGTAAAACATATTAATACTTAAACATTAACAGTAAATGCCTGCAAAAACATTCAAATATCTAGAAAATGCAAAACAATAAAGATAGACGAAAACGGATTCGTATAGAATAGTATTGACGTTTAAATAATTTAAGCACCAATTAATTTAACCATTTTGAAAGTAAATAACTGCGCACTGACTCATTTAACAGGAATTGAATAAATGAAAAACTTAAAAGAAATCGACTTTAAAAATAACAAAATCGTATCAATAAAAGAAATATAGAATATTCCACTTGAAAAAATTGAGCTTGAGCATAATATTATTACAGATATGCATGTATTAACTGGATTATAGAACTATAACACAGATTGGGTCCAAGAACAGGACGAAGCAACTGATCAAGACTACACGAAATATCTTTAAGAGACAAATACGAATGTAAATCTTGAAAAATTCAAAGAATCTATTGTTGATTCATTGATGTAAACTCAGGAATTAATTTTGAAGTTCGGACGTCGTTATGAAAAAGACATGATTGCTAAATACCAAAAAGATGTTAATAATAGCAACTTAGTTATTTCAAATGATGATCAAATCATTAACTTGAATTTCGCTGATGATTTGAATCTTAACAGTTTAACTGTTAATAATTGCACGAATATTAAGTTCGTAAAAGTGCCGGTAAAGATTACTTCATTCGCTTTTAATGATTGTAATATCACAAATATTGCCGGAATAGAATTACTAAAGCAATTGAATACAATAAAAATCACGAACAATCCATTAAATTCAATCCAACAAGTTTATTCTTTAGTAAATATTACCTCAATATAAATTAACAATACATTAATTACAAATTGTGTGGGGATCGAGGCCTTAAACAAACTGACTCATGTTGATTTAAGAAATAACGCTATCATCCTGATAGAATAATTGAAATAATTAACTAACTTGAAGCAAGTTCTTATTGATAACAATTTTGTTTAGGATTTAGAGTATTTAGTCAACTAAAACTGGATTTGTGAACAAAAGGTCCCAACTGATGCTAATCTCTAAGCATATTTAACAGATACTAATTCTTCACTTACTCTTGATGCATTCAAAGCTCAAATTGCTCCTAAGAAAACAAAGTCAGATTAATTGACAGTTCAAATATAAACGAAGTACTATACTGATATGTCGAACAAGTACTAAAATGAGGTGCATTACAACAAACTTGAAGTTTTCAGCGACTTTGGTATTAAATAAATTAAATTCATGGACAAAATGTCAGTTGAGTGTTTAATCTTGAATGACTGTAAGAACTTCAGTTTCAGGAGAGCACCAATCTAATTATTGTATTTAACGCTGAACGACTGCAACATCTCCGATTTGGAGGGTGTGTAGTAATTCTCCCAGCTCAAGAAGCTCGAGTTGATCAGGAACACGCAACTTCAGTCAGTAAAGCAAATTTACTCATTATCCAATCTACTTTCATTGACCATTAACAACACCAAGCTAACTAATTTGATTGGTATTCAGTAATTGTCCAAGCTAAAATACATAGACCTCCGCGACAACCACATCGTCTCAGTTGAACCACTTAAATCCCTTAACAACCTTAAATAAGTTCTCCTTGACTACAATTTCATCCAGGACCTCGAGCACCTAACCACCATCAACAATTACATTTCGGATTGGATCTACTACCAAAATGAAATAACGGATGCAGTTCTCTCCCAGTTCCTTGTTGATACGAACCAAACGCTCTCTTTGCAGCAGTTGAAAACGAGTTTCGAGGGGAAGAGGAAGCGCAGCGCGGAACTTATTAGAGAGTATCCGGCGGTTTATGATGCGAAAATGAAGGCGAAGTATTAAAGTAAAATTGAAAGTAATAAAAACAATTATGGACCATTTCTTACTTTGCGCGATGATTTGGAGGTTCGTGATGTGAAATTCGTGTCCGAATTAGGAGTCACTGATCTTCATTATAGCGGCTGCAAAAACGCGCACATTCTGAGGGCGCCCGCGAACTTGAGGCGCCTTTACAGCAACGGCACGGAACTGAAAACGGTGAAAGGAATCGAGAGACTCGTCGCGCTCGAATACGTGGACCTGGACAATAATTATATTGTTGAAATTAATATTCGGGGGTTGGAGAAATTGAAGTACTTTGTTGCTCGAAGTAACAATAAAATTAGAGACACGAGCATAGGTGATTATTTGAAGGCGAAAGGATGTTGTCAGAGTGGATATGAAACACGTTTATAATCATCACCCACTTAACAGGAAATTGAAGAGGCCAGACTGTGGTGAGAAATAAATCGATAATTTTAATTATTTATTTTACCTGAAAGAAAACAAACTTGACACAATCACAGTTTATTGAAACTCATACCGACAAAATACGGGCTCTTAACAACGAGTATTTGATTGAGCAGATAATTGAAGAGAATAGACTTAGTAGTCTCAGGTAATTAATTAGATAATACATGATAATACTAATGTTTCTTCTAAGATAATTCTATCTATATTTTACTATATCAGTAAAAACTAAATCTAACTACTTGGAAACATATATTTCAGCTGCATTCGAGCTCATTAATCTTCTAAGCACACTAATTTGAGTTGACTTTTTTATGATAATTCACCGACTCAGGAGGATATTGAAGAGGCCAGACTTTGGTGAGCGAATTAAATTATATTTTACCTGAAAGAATACAAACTTTACACAAGTTGAAGTATTTTGTTACTCATACTAACAAAATAATGGTTTTTAACAACAAATTCGAGTATTTGATAGCAGAAAATTGAAGAGAACATACAGGTAATTAAATATTTACCTGAGATAATACTAATGTTTCTAAGATAATTCTATCTATATTTTACTATTTCAGTAAAAACTAAATCTTACTACTTGGAAACATATATTTCAGCTGCTTTCAGCTCATGAATCTTCTTAGCACACGAGTTTGAGTTGACTTTTTTATGATAATTCACTGATTCATTTTTAATATATTTATGACAACATAACTGAATAACTGGTAACTAATAATTTGAGGCGCCTTTACAGCAATCGCACGGAACTGAAAACGGTAAAAGGAATCGAGAGACTCGTCGCGCTCGAATACGTGGACCTGGATGGAAATAATATTGTTGAACTGAATATTCGGGGCTTGGAGAAACTGAAGCATATTTAAACGTATACTAACAAAATAATGGATCTTAAAAACGTATTCGAGTTTTTGACATCTAAAGGGTGTAAATGTTGTGCGAATGACTAAAAACAGCCAACTTAGTAGGAAATTGAAGAGGCCAGATTGTGGTGAGAGAAATAAAATATTTTTTGCCTGAAAGAATACAAACGCTAGCCATATCTACTATTTAAGTTAGAACCTAATTGCCTCACTAAGTACCTGGAAACTTATATTTCAGTTACATTTTGGCTTAATATAGAAACTACCACTTATACTCAAAAAGAATCACGCGTATAGTTTTAGACAAGTGGTTAGCGCGATCTGAGAACATAGCACACAAATTTGAGCATTTTTCCTGAATGAAAATTTAATTCAATTTTTATTATACCAGTACAAAGTTATATTTAGTATAACCAAATAATTTAATATTATATGGTATTAGTAAGTCAGATATACTATTCTAAACTAATAATAATTACATTCATATACGAATATGATTAGCACAATATATTTCTGTTCTGCCTCATTCACAAATGCTCAATACATAATGGCTTGTGATAATAATTAGTATTAAAATAGTAAATATATCCCATAATACAGTCATAATACAGTAATACAAATGTACTCAAAAATAAACCATTCCAAAAATCTTTTCACTCGATTTGTTTTTTAATGTCTTCGATTTATTCTGCGCTCAGCATTTTCAATATTTCATTTCCGTTCAGTCCCCCGAATTGCATTTTCACGAGCATTTTCACCGTTTTCTGCAGTTCCTGGATCTCTTTCTCGTGTTTCCTGAGCGTTTCATTTTGTTCATTTTCTTGTTTCTGTTCTTTTACGTTGTATTCGGATTTGTTTTGCTATTTATCGAATTATTTATTTAGTTCGTTTTTGGTCAAATCTAAATCTTATTTTTAGTCCTGGATTTTGTACTCATATTTGTTTTCTTGTTTGTACTCTGGTTTTGGAAGTTATTGTTGATGTTGATTTCGTTGTTGCTTGGGCTCATCAAGGAGAACACCGAAATCGAGGGTGCTGGCTTCGGGCCTGAGCTGAGTGTTTTAAAGTTTATTCGGTGATCTTATAAGCTGCCTGGAAAGAGAGCGCTTGATCGCCATATCTTAACAGAACTGAGATTTAAACTAGCACATGTTCAAACAGCACTTGTACAAATTCTCAATCATAACCTGAAGTTAATGCGAATTCTGCTTTATCGTCGGATCAAAATTCGACATCTGCTAACACGCAGCACAAAAATAGAAAACATCCTAACGGAATTAACGCATTAAAGCGCATAAATTATCGCAAATCGGCCAAAGCTGCGTCTTCTACGGATTTGATAAATCAAAATTAACTAAAGCCTAATGTTACTAATGGATAGTGGGTATTTGCGCTAAAAGCTTTTACAAAATTTAATTTGTTTGTGGAATACACAATAAATCTAATTACTACAAGAACTCCTAAAATTATTAAGTGAGATAAGCTCTTTCCTGTTGAATAGCACTTTGCATAATTTGAAGTGAAATAAACTCAGCTTCTAATGAAATTTATCATAAAATTAATATCAACACTTCAAATAATGGAAAATTTACCAACCGATGATATAGATAGTGCAATATCCTGGGAATTTTAACTTTGGAAATAGGCAGAACAAGCAAGATTTCGGGCAGGATTATCCAAATTATCCGCATAGCGAAAAGAAGTTATCAGAAAATAATATTTGAAAAAACAAGAAGAAATTTAAGTTTAAAAGAATGAAAAACTTAAGAATATTGATTAAATTTAATAAGAAATATAACAAACAATCCTTAAAACTCAATAGAAAATGGTTCAATATTAAAACCAGGATAAAGAAATTAAAAATCAAATAATATAGACTACCAATGCACTTAAGCAATAAATATTTTAAGCAGAAAAACAAGCACAATAAAAACTTAGTGAATGCGAATAAATTTTAGCAACTGAAACTGCAAATGCCGATCAAGCTTAAGCTTAAGCGGCGTTCTTTTAAAACGAACTTTAAATGCTAGAAAAGAAACGCGATACTGAAGTGCAAAAATTTTAATAATTCTTATCATAATAAAAAATAGGACAAAGTAATAAGATTAAAGAAGCAATTATCAAGAAATAGAAAGAAATAGACCAAAATTAACTTAAAATTAGAAAAATGGAAATGGAGGTGTTCACTGTGAGCCAGTAATTGGAAACTCTTGTTAAATAAATTGATGCAAGATTGTGATGAACATTAATTAATAATATATTATGTTTATGCATTATTTTTAATTTTTACACACCACATATGAAAAGCTATCATTTAGTAAATTCTTAGTCCAACTAACCAACTATCATACAATTGGAAAGAAATATACCATAACGATCTAACACCATAATACCAGTGTCATGTTTAAACAGTTTTATACTAGGAAAGAAAGGTAGGAAAGAATCTCGTTTTCTCCCATCTAGATTTAAAGTGTAAATAGTTACTCCGATTATTTTAAATGATACGCTAGACAGAGCGTAATGTATTTACCAAAATAAAGAGCGAATTTTCGCAATAGGTTACAAGTGGTTAACAATAACAAATTTAAACTTAGAATTGATTAAAGAAATAGCCCTATTTGAGTTCTAGTTTAGTGACACGAATTATGTTATTCAGGCAGTTGTTGTTCAACAGTGCATATTTTTACTTACTAATAACTAATAGTTAATTCAAATAAATTACAAAACTAATCAAAAACAAGTAGTTTAATTAGAAAATATAACATCGATATGTACAAATGAATAGAGCTTGATAGTTGGTACATAACATTCGTAAATTTTATTTTTTACTAACTTTTGTACGAATCATTAAATTAATGAGTTTACTGAATGGACAACTATATTTCATTAATAACTTGATGTTTCATCTATTGCTCATTTGAGTTACAAGAACGATATGTTAGTTGTTCTAGGAATTTCAGGAAGATCAATATGTATAAACACAAAAGAAAACATGCCGATTTTCAAAGCAAACTATATTTCTCTAGGTCTGCAGACTTTTATAACAGAAAATGAGTTTGGATTTATCGGAGCTCCAAACGATATTTAAATATTCAATTTAGAATTTTAATAATGTCAGAGTTTTAAGAGTTCAGATAATCTTTAGTGTATAAGTAATTACTCTTAGACAAAAGTTGGTGTATATCCTGAAAGAGATTTTATAACACAAGATTATTCTAGCGCAATTGACTTTGGTTAAAGAAGAGTTTACGTATAAAACCGTACAGTTATCTAACAGTGTCATTAATTTGGTGAGGGTGAAACTATACAGTTCACTAATTAAGGAAACGTGTGTTACATAACATAAAACTAAGAAATTCACTTGTTTGATAAAGATCCTGATGATTCACTGTAATTGTAATAACTATTTTGCGTTTAGGATAATGATTCAATTTGCGTTTTTGCCGAATAAGGGATAATGTTGCGTATTTCATTACCAAAATTAACTTAAAAACTTTTAGAAGAGTGAAATTTAAATTAAATTTAAATTAAAACTATATTAAATTAAGAAGTTCAAATCAAATAGAAAATATATTAATATTTAATGCAACTAAAACTCAATTTCGAAATATATTTAGTCTACCACTTTATATATGATTGTAAAACGTAAATTCTAATAAATCTCAAATGATAGCACACTTGGTACAATAAATGAACTTATAGATTATAAACTAGAAAATGAATTTAGCAATGCCAGTGTATATGTTGAACAATCTTGTATTGATGACATGTCCAATATGCTTGAAGCTTTTATTTCAATGTTTTGAATGAATCATAAAACATCACTTTTCTATATAAGTTAATAACTATTTAATTTATGATTTGAGATACTAATCATTTGTAATCATTTATTTTTTAACAAATCGTTTTGCGTTGCTGAAATGTTAATAAAATACTTACCAATGATATTGTTAGCTGAGTTAGTTTTTAACATGCATTTAAACCGCTTTTGAACTGAGATCTACTCCTTCATTCATTAAATGTTAAGTTATAGTTTAAAGCAAGTTGTGATCATTATTTGACATTTTAATGCTATTTTATCGCTGATAAGTTTCTCGTATCCATCTTTTAACATAATGTTTAGATACATTTAGTTATTGAGAAACTATGTCCCAATCAAAAATTTAGTTTTCTAACAACGCAGATACTTACAAATAATTTATTTGATTTTCTAAAAACCCCAATTATGAGCACATCTATTTCTATATCACTCGAAGGGTTTGGTTGTATTCTAACTTGGACACTGGCATATTGGATTGAAAACTGATTTTGCATTATTTATTCCAATTGATAAATACATAAAGATTCGTCTTTGGGACATTTTTGTACAAATTACATTACTAATCTCGTATCACGTGTGTACATTTATCATATAATCAAATATTATTGAATTCTATGAGATATTTTAATATTTTAGTGTGATTTGTCCCGATCAATTATTGTATTATTGAATATACTCGTGAATAAACGAATCATACAAGGTCATCACTGTCTTCACCTCTCAGTCTTCTTTCTTCTCTTTCTTTTTGGTGTTGTAGTTTCATTTTCTCGTATTCTTCGTCTTCGTATGCTGTATCTGTTACGATTAGCAGTTATCCTGGGAGTGCTGGTGCTTCGACGGTGTTTGTCAAGTATTCTAACAGTCTTTTGAGTTCTGGGTCGAAGTCTTTGTATGCTTCTGCGTAGTTGATAGCGTCTTGCATGATGATTTGTGCGATATCGATTGCGTCGAATTTTGCGTCTTCAGTTGTGTTGCATTCTTCGAGGTCGATTGCTTCTTCTGCGAGTTCTACGATGTTATTGTAGTTATCGTTGAGCATGAGTGCTGCTTTGTAGAAGTTTGGCTTCACGTCTTCGAATTCGATGATCATTTTGTACCAGAATCTGAGAATTGTGTTCCTACCATAAAGGCATGCTGTTTACAGTGGATTCAGGATGCATTTGTTCTATTTGGTAATTAGTGTTTTAACCACCTCGTTACTTTGCCAAATAAAAGCGCCAGATTTTTAATTGAATCGCACAGCAGCTTCAAGGGGTGTGGTCCCCGCTGAGGACCTCTTCAATATTAGTTCTGGGTGCTTTTTAAGCAGTTATTTGGTTGCGAACTCGTTATTGCAACACAAGGCGAAAATTAATGCAGATGTTGAAGGGAAGACGTCAATCGGGTTCGGAACGTTTGGAACGGGTGCGGAGAAGTGGTCAGTGTTGAAAACGGGTGCTCTTTAAGACAATAAATAGTTCAGAACGTCGTCTTTAAAATAGTAAATGGAGTAGAAAACGGGAGGCATGTTGGATATGATGGAGTGGGTGGATTCGCGCGTATCCGAGAGTTTGTGGTACTTATTTGGAGCGGATTTGACTACGGTGAGGTTGCCGTCGATTATGGCGTCGAAGTACTCGTCGGGGGTTAGCTGGGCGGCCTTCATTGGAGTGGAACTATGAATATTTTAAGATTGGTGGTTAAAATGGGTGAAAATAGTTGAGAATAGGTTCAAACGGCATATATCTTAAAAAATTCTGAAAAGATTTAGTAAGAGCTGTTTATGTGTGGAGCAAGCAATTTAATTGTTTATTTTATCATACTAGATGATATAATAGTAAGGTTATACCTAAACCCTACCACCTTCTAACTTGTCCTTTAAAAAATTTATGTTATAATAATTTGATATGAATAATAATAATAATTAAATAGCTATTTAATACATTTAAACTTTGTTTTATCATTTATACCATCACCTCACTTTCATCTGTTAATAAGCATCCAGTGAACTATTAATAGATAACTATTAATAGAGAAATTAATAGAGAAATGACATAATTCAAATAGTGACCAAGTCATTAATGCAATATGAACACAAAAATGTATTTATTCTTCAGCAAAATCATTTAATCGTTATTTGAAAATAAGATAAATGAAAACTAATTAAGTACTCAGCTATAATATTGATTCCAAAAGTAAAATTTAATGATTTTTCATGGAGTGCTATTTATCTGCTATTTATTAATGGCATTTAAACGTATTGCTAATTTGTTGCTGTTGAGTGAGTCATGTGCCTCACATCCTATGGCGTATATGTATATAACTATAGCATGTATAAATATAAAGATATAAATAATAACAAAGTATGTAAATACATATAATATTAATATATAAGAGAGATATAATAAATATCAATATATATAATTGTAAATTAACATATCATTTATATTTATTCAAAAATGATGGATATTCGAAGTTAAATGATAACTGTGAATTTTCGCTTTATATATTCTGATCAGTAGATAACGTTTCTTAATGTTATGTTATTGTACCAGAATTATTGGAACTGTTTGTATCTCTACTTGATTATTCTTAGTGATAATTGTCAGTGTATACTTACATATCAACACCTTAGATCGAATTGTTTTAATTTATACACTGCGGCAATTAATTAAATTCAAGGTTAGTATTGTCATCAAAATTATCATTGAGAGCAGAACATAAAATGTCACAAATAATCTAGTATTGTTAATTGAATTATTGTGGTGTGTTGTATACAACATTATGGTGAAGTTACTTTTCCGTGCATTTATTCACTATTCTATGAATTTCTGCTTAGATTTCTTCATCTGATAATTTCTAAGATTTTGGTATATATTTAATTTTCGATTAATAAGAGAACCAGTTTTTCAAGCTTTCTTTTATTTTAACAGTATCATAATCCTTTATTTGTGCCTTCATCTCATCAAGGATCATTTTTCTAGTAATTTATTGTTGATCTTTGTATATGCACGCAGAAAACTTGTGAAATTCAGCCATAATGTCATCAGGAATTTGTTTCCCTTTTTTTGGAAGAATTCTCTCCAAGAATAATTATTGGATCTATTTTGATTCGTAGTTTTCTTAAAACATTTAATTCAAATTACTAGTTATTTGGTCATAGTCTACGCATCTTGCGAATTTCTGATAAAATTGTTTAATCAACTCTGTTTCCGGGTCAATACAAGGTTCAACCTTTTATTTAACTTCATTACAGTGTGCGCATTAACACTACGCATATTACCAAAATATTTGTCGTTATATTTAATCGTTTATAATTTAACTTTTTAAAAGCGGTTATTTAGGTTAGTATAATTCAAAAGGTTAACCTTTATATTATAAAGGTTGACATTTTTCGCAATTACATGCGGATTCTTTTCCATATTTTGATAAATATCGCAGACATACCCATCCTTCGAGTCCTTTATAAGTAGTAAATCCTAAATCGCCATATAACTAGGTAATAACAAGCGGTTCATGTCTTTTTATGTATGTAAGCGGCTTAAATTCTAATTTATTATAATCTTAGTTTTAAAGTGGTTCCTTTATCAGCCTGATAGTATTTTGTGCAATTACTGATACTAATTTACAACATTTTACATTATCAAAGAAATATTTATTCTAAGGTAAGTATTCTCCCCTCCTCATGATTTAAATGCCAGATGATGGTTCTGGAACAATTGGGAAATCTGGAATCCACTCAAAACTAACTTTTTCGTTGAATATAAGACTGAATTCTTCTTGTGGTTCTAAGGTAGTGAATAAGCAATATTCTTAATTGAGTTATAACTCATAGTAATCTCCATATTGCAATTTATTTTTCTCATTAGATACAATTTTCACTTTTACATAATGATTTATATTATTCACTGGATATTTATATTATTCGCTGGAAATGACTTTGATATAGATTTTTACTGGAGATTGTTTAATACGCGGTTCAGTGTACTTAATATATTCTTCTTTTCGTTTGTGCATTTAGTCCAGAATTTAATACTTGTTTTCAAATGTTAATCTTGTTTCTCCCATACGTTATATCTAAATAGTGTTATCTTTGAATCTATCTAAATTATATTTTGTTGCATCACTATATTTAGGTAAGTTTTGATCAAAATCAGGGGTCCATATTCCAGTAACTTTATGCTCAAAATGAAGTTATATTTATTTAGTATCTTAATAGTGAATTCTCTGTATCGCATATTAAACTCCACGTTTCAAAATGTAATATTATCCGTAATAAACTAAATTCTCTCCTTATTAATCTTAAATTCCAACTTTTGTTTCGCACACTTACTTATTTGGTTCGCTTTAGTTAGCTTCTATATCGTCTATTTATATGTAGCAAAATTAAGTTACTATTGGTCTTAAACTAAATGCATTACCAGGTATTACTTATACTTAACAGTCTTCGAGTTGGGTATCGCTAATTAATTTAAATTCGATCATATTTTTGTTGTGGCGTGGTGATTGGATATACAAAAAAATAGTAATTTTATGTTATTTTAGAGCGACTTAGTTAAATCACACATCTAATGCGCAATTTTACCATATATTACTAAGCATTATAAACATATAGTATCAACATCAAATGGATAATAATGCTAATATATTTAAAAAAATGAAATATAGGCCATGATACGCACTATAAACTTTGTCTGTGTACCATTTTGGCCGAGTGGTTAAGGCGAGTGACTCAAGATCTCTTGGGCGTCAAGTCCGCGTGGGTTCAAATCCCACAGATGGTATATTTTCGAAATTCATTTATACTATTATGATATTGTTATTACACTCTATTATATATTCTCACTTCACTAAATTGTTGCATTTCATTTCGTTTCAAATTCGCTATAATACACTTGCTTTCCTGATTTGTGCATATTTAATAGTTCAACTATTTAAAAAGACGAAAGACCAAGACTAGAAGAATATGATACTGTTGATGACAATGAGTGCACTTAATTT
Organism: Hexamita inflata; assembly: GCA_963988835.1. Classification (NCBI taxonomy): domain Eukaryota; phylum Fornicata; order Diplomonadida; family Hexamitidae; genus Hexamita; species Hexamita inflata. The sequence goes on along the minus strand of CAXDID010000745.1, from coordinate 133,558 downwards.
TCATTTCAACAACATTTGCAAAAATACACAGACTAAAATTTGTAGTCTGATTTAATCGCGGTGTATAAATGATTCTGATCAGAATTAGGACAGTTGAACCGATTATCCGTACAAGTTTATATTCAGTTTATTAGTTAAGTGTGGAATAAACGTAGATTTAAATCGGAGAAAACTAAATGGCAACAAATTAAATAAGACCACTAACTTGGAATGAGGATAAAGTCACAAGTATTTGATTTGTTTTTCATGTCAATACAGATTCAATTTGAATTTAATTTAAATGTTGCAGTTACTCTTCTATTACAACGCACAGCGCCAACGACACAAAAATAAATGTTTAAATCCCACCACTTCAATGAGTGAAAGCAGCTACGAGTCGTTCAGCTCCAGCTACAGGGTGGCGACCAACCGCCTGGAAAAACTAAGCAGCGAGTGCGACCTGCATAAACCGAAGGAGAGCAAACTATCTCTACAAGTACTATTCAATTTCGACGAGAATCTATCTCTGTTTCCGGACACCGAAGAGATAAACACCTTCCCGACGCAGGAATTCGGAATCGAGTAAGACTCCCGGCAGTGCGAAACAGAGCAGAGCTGTGATTAATTTTAGTGAGCATTTTGAAATTTCATATATTGGAATTAGTTATTCAACGTCAAACAAAAAGAGAAAATAAATAATACCTTAAGTTATTCATTTTAACTCTATTTAGTAATGATAAATAACTATTGAAGATTTAGTTATGTTGGAATTATACAATTGTATTTCGAGGAGTTTGAAATTCTGTCCTTCTATGTTCTTTTGCAGCTGGTGCATAATGACTATTCAAGAGAATTATTCACATAATTTGGAAGATTTAGTGGAATATTAAATAATTGAATTTCGCGTAGTTTGAAATGACTTTAACTGTACAGTCTCCGATGCGTTTTATGAATAACTAATACTAAAATTAACCATATGATTTGGAAGTAGTGTGTTTGTACTTTAAATTACTTCACAATCTTATTTACTGAATTTACGTTTCAACGCGTCAGTCCAACCGTATTTCTGCTTTCTTACCACTCTCACATAAATGACAAACATAACCAGAGCCCGCTTGATTAGCGCCGAGCCGAAGTTGGAAACCATCTCCGAGTGCGGCGAGTCCGAAGACCGCGGAGACCAGTCGCCCATCACGAAGAAGAACAGCTTCACGAATCTCGAGCTTAGCGAGCTTAGCGATCTGAAGGCCCTCGCGAGCCTGATAAACCTGACCCGATTCGAGCTCCTGAAAGTCACCAGGCACGCGGACTACGTGGCCAAGTGCTGCGACAACAACGAGAAGAACATCCAGAAGATCGTCAAGAACAACGTCCGAATTCTGTTGTGTTTTGAGTGAAGTTGTACGTCTATCTTATGCTTCATACAAATAGTAGCCTTGATAACTCGGATTTATGTTTTTAAACAGTATGAGTAAGCTTTTGATTTAAATTATACTTGTTTGTATTCATCAAGAAAATAGCACGAACTGTGTAAATGAATTAGAAATATTACGAATAATATGATTTAAAACTAAAACAAAATGCTGGAATTAAAGTGTGAATTGATAAATGATGTTGGATAATAATACATGGAATTAATAGTTTAATCTCTGTGAAAGACAAAAACTATACGGTCAAAACAAAACCAATAAACTGTTACAAGCACGCGAAATATGCTCGCTCTGAAACTCTCCCACTTCCACATTGATAATGCGAAGAGCCCGCCTAATCAACAACATCAGAAAACTCAAAACGATATAAGAGTGTGACGAGCCCGAAGAAGGATACGCCCGCGCTGTGACGCAAAGCAACAGCAAAAATAACATCATACGTCCAATGTCAGAATGACAAACGAAATAAGGTTTTTTTAAGAAATTTTAAAATAGGATTTCTAGTGATATTTTACATATAATTTAAAGTGTAATGGGTTTTGAGTGAAGTTTTACATTGGGTTTCTGTTCTTACTAAATCGACAAAGTTAAGCCATACATTAGCTGAGTCAATACATAAGATTCAAAACAAATTTCGATTCGGAAATGTGTTAACAAGTTCATTAAGATTCAAATAACCAATATCACAGAATCATTACAACAACCACAATCTGTGAAAATGAATTTGAAATTACACATTTACACTACTATATGTTTAACAAATACAATTGTGATGAAATGCTTTGGAAGTTCTAACATTAAATATATGGAACGTAATTTGGAATTGTGCGTCAGATTCGAACTACTTCCGTGCCTTGGATTTAAACATGTTTTAATTCATTCGAGCGAGATATAAGTTGCTGAGTTACTAATAGAACCAAAAGCAGATAGTTTTGTGTAGATCAGTTTGGAATTGGCTTCTTATTTAGACAAATACAATGTGAAAAATATTTAAATTTCTTGTTTCATAGATTTTGAGAAAGCAGAATGAATACGAAGTAGACAGCACGGAATTAGTAGTTCAGTCCAAATTCGGTACCCAGATAAAAACCTTCTGGATGAGCTATTATCACGATGTCATCACTTTCGGAAACTCGCCCCACTTCCATACAGATGACCAGAAAAGTGCGCCTGATCAACAACATCAGAAAGCTCAAAACGATACCAGAGTGCGACGAGACCGAGTTCGAATACACAAAGGCTCCGGTTACGCAGAACAACAGCCAGGTCAGCATCGTGTGTGGAAGCTCGGAATGAATTAAGAAACGATGAAGATAAGTTCAATGGGAAGATAAGCGTAAAGAAGTTTAGTGAGGTCGTACTTTATCTAGCTTCTGGTTAATCTCTGTAATTGAATATGTCTGGATAATAAAATCTGGATCAAGGTGATATTTCAAATCAAAACTAAGAAGCTAACAGGGAAACTTTGACTGTGTCATATGATATACGATTGAACACGAGATTGAACAAGTATAAATGAAAGTAAAGTGAGCGGATATTTATGATGATTGTTGATCATATTGTTTTAATCATGATCTTTCTACGCCTTTGCTCACCTGTTCAAAATTCGTATATATATGCTATATGTACTAAATACTATATTAAATAAATATATTCTCCACTCCTCTAAATGTCATTCCTCCAAAAACACTAGATTGAGCAGCCGTATGCGAACGCGATCGACTACGACCCGAACAACGACCTGATTCTATCGCAGAGTGAGACGGACGTGAAATCGTTCTCCAACGACGGGAAATTACTGAAGCAAACGCAAATCCGACCCGTTCTCATCGCGAGTAACAAGGTCATGTTCAGGTTCTGCCCGAACTCGGACCTGAAGAAGATCTGCGTTCAGAGCCAGCAGAACGTCCTCGAGGTGTTCGACGAGCAGAGCAAGAAGCTGTTCATCAAATTCGGGAACATGTTCAAGAAGGAAACGATAGTCGGCTTCGAATGGGTCACCGGGTAAATATTGATAGTTGTGCTGAAGAAATCGGTGAGCATCGTAAAGCTGCTCTGGGCCAAAGGGGAGCAGGCGCCCATAATCGACTAGAAACAGGACATTGAAATACAAACTACGGTCAAAACGCACCAATTCATAGACAATAAATATCTATTATTGTCTTGTAACGAGGAAAACGTGGACCAGTTCTTCATCGTAAAATTCACGGAAAAACCGCAACTTAAGCTGAGCCTAGCCAATCTAAACTACACGGACACGCGATAAATATTCGGATTCGTGCTCAGGCAATAATTCAACAAGCTTTACGACCAGGAAGCGGAAGAGCACCTATTGAGCTAAGAAAGCCTGTGCTAACAGACCGAGAACGATTTGGGCCTGATTAAGCAGCATTTAGCGGTCAAGTAGGAATTCTGCTTCTCACCGCAGATGAAAACGCAAAAACTATCATCACCGACCAACTCAACCCTGCTAATTCTCAAATTGCTGTACACCTCAGTGCAGATCATGAACGAAACGCAGCTCCTAACCGAAGCCAAAATACCCTCGCCAGCTTACAGTTAAGTGTTCGTATGCGAGAATCTGCTGTACGTTGTTAATCCGAACACACTCGAGTATATTTGCTACGATGTAATTGGTAGAGCCGGTCAGGTGAACCAAAACGCAGATAACGCGGTCGTAACGGACAACTTGGCCATTGGGCGCCTCTCAATCGTTTACCTCCAAAAACTTTCAGCGAACGAATCTACGAACGTATCAGCTGAGTAATCAGAACCGGTTGAGTCGAAACCGGCCAACCAGGGAGAGAGGCTCAAAATAAGATACCCGCTCATCCTCAAATAATGCCTGAGGTCGTCAATGAACCGGATCTCACTAGCGAGAATTGACGCTAAGGGCTTCGTATAGTCGCTAGGCACGATAAACACACTAGCTGATTTGATACTATTGTTCTACGTGTGCATATATAGATCGGATGCGTTCATTGAACCATTCGTCGAAGCACTACAACGCTTTCTCGCAAGCCACTACGAAAACCTGACAACATTCTTCGAACTCATTTTAAACTACTGCCTAGAAGTCAGAATCTGCAAACAAATACAACAAGACGTACTGCCCACTTTGAAATTGAACATTAGCGACAGCTTCGTGGAAAGCTCGAACCTGTCCATCTCGAACATCCAAAACTCGGGCATCCACATCAAAATGCTGTCAAACGCGATTCAAGTTAAAGTCAGAGGAAAATGCCTAGTTTACCCAAGAGTATTTTTACTTCAAGTGCAATCCATCATTCAATACATCAACCTGCTGGATCCGGACAAAAAGAAGTTCTACGCGGTACAGCTCCTTACAGCCCTGCAGAAGTACGAGCTCTCTCTAAACAGCGAGCAACTGGTGATGCTGCTCAGCCCGTTCGACAACTACGAGATCCAAAACCTGATTGATTTGCGGCTACTATAAAAGCACCAACAGACTGCATCTGCACTGGTAAACCTAGCTGAAAGAGGAAGCGATCCACGGATAGCGATTCGGATATACAAAGAGTGCGGAATGGGGCAGGTGGTGGACGAGCTACGATAGGAATTCGGATTGTGAGAATTAGAATTTAGTATTGTATTATAGAACATTTCATCGCTTTCTAATTAAATTATATGGGTGAAATCCTTCATTACAACGAATCTCAAAAATTTATAACGATCAATAACAATTAAGTCCTTAGATCTTAATTTATATTTATTCAAGACTCTAATGAATGTGTGTTCGTTATTCTCAAAAATTGTTGATAGAATATTCTTGATTCTAGAATATATCTAGAATCAATATTAAAATATAATTTATAATGCACGCCTTACTGGTGATAAGGTTACAGTGAACTGAGTCATTTTATAATACATTATAATTCACAAAAAGATATTCTAAATTTTCATTTAGTATTCAAAACAATGTACACTTTGTGAAATTATAAGATACAAATAATAATATGTTAATTATATAATATCATATAAAATTCAAAATACAGTTATCTAATATAATCCGATTGGATTCATTATACTTAGTGTAATCGAATCAATGTTTATTACCTCTAAATTACCTATTTCTAAACTAATACCACTTCAGAATGTCTTACGATACAATCAGCAACTTAGGTGCAGCAACACCAAAGATAGAATAAACGTAAAATATCAACGGTGTTTCACAATAATACTAGGCGTAGCACCAATCGGATTTGGTTATAAAAAGCAAAGATATACTAACTTCAAACACAGAAGATCAGGTTATCGAACGGTACTAATTTATGAGAGGCTTTCCAGATAGAACCAAAACTCCTAAAATTAACGACGAACGTGATATGAACTAAAACTATGGATGTTTGCTATGTTGTGAATGCTGCGACTGCTTTCTTACAATTTTCGAGTGCATATCTTCATGTTTCATCTGATAGATTATAATGACGATATTTTATTAATAAAGTATTATAAGTATATTCAAATTGATAAAATTATTAAATTATTACTTTATTATTGTAATAATAAACTTATCTGACTCACTATATCATCATTCAACTCTCGGCTCTTCATTCAACTAGACTGAATTGGCTTTGCATTTGCCTGAAGCTCGGGGTAGTTGGGGTACAGTTCTGGCTCTCTTCGGGCTCGTCGCACTCTAGAATTGTCTTGAGCTTTCTGGAGGTCTGGATCAGGCGGGTTCTTCTCATCATTTGTGTCGAAGTGGGGTTCGGTTCTAAACATTGGTCATCATCACAATAGCGCCTGTTCTAGATAAATAATCTAATTTTGTGTTTCAAATTACAAATACACAAATGAATAATTGTTTGAACATCTTATATTCTCTCATCTTCTTACAATTTATGTTCATATTATTCACATAATGTTAGTCGAATTAGATTGTGCTCTTGAAATTTGATTCAAAACACATTGTGCCAATTGTTAGATGCTTTAATATATTATACTCATAGTTCTATGATATAAGATTAACTATCAGCAAAGTTAATTTTCTCTCGTCGTCAAATTTCAAATACACAAGTAATTCAGAACTCGCTCATTTGTTCAAGAATAAATGTTGAATGAAAAGTAAGTATTTTTATATCGTCACATTAAATTGCACAGTTAGAATTAAATAAGATGTATGACTTTAAATTGAACTGCAGGATGTTTAATAATTGCTTTTTCTTGTTTACTATGTGAGTAATTATATATTAAAATATTTTGCCACTTCTAATGCGGATGACAAATTCCAATAAATAATCTCAAGTTGGAGATTATTCATGAACTACTCATTAACACAAGAGGGCCAAAAATATGATTTCGATCGTATTAGACCATAATCGACTATTCAAAGTCGGTATTTAATATTCCAAAAAGGAAAAATAGAAATTACCACATGCAATAAAAGGACGGCAATGACAAAAATAAACGCGGTAGAAGATGTTTAGGGAAGGTCAACTAATTCACTTAACAAACTTAGGCAGTTCTGAAGCGTTTGTATTCTCTTCATTTCTGGGTCCAACGGATGAATTCATAAAATATTGTACCAATCTGAACTAGTTATATCACTTGTTTAAGATGTCCCTGTGTAATTTCTACGTTTTAGTCAACAAAACTAATTTATGAAAGATTTTATCTCGAAAATATATGGTAGTTAAGCCTGATTGGAGAAAAGAATAAGAGGATCCAATGATTGGTATACGGACGCAATATGTAATTTATAACTAGTAGCGCAAGCACTGGACCTGCAGAGGACCTCGGTGTTCATCTTCAACTGGGTCAATCTGAACGATTTTAGGTATTTCTTAATCACGAAAAACAATGGAGGACTTTTTCTTTCAATCTCAACCGGGAGCTCAAGATGAAGTATTGGTACTTCGCTTAATTAGAATTATAATTCAGGTAGTTACAGTCGCTTTCATTCTCAATATTCAAATAATGAATGCATTTTTGTTTCTTGAAGAATGGAATCAAGTGGGTTAGTCGGGCCCAGCATTAAATAATATATTGATGCTACTCTAAAACAACAGTTATTTTACTTATGATCTTCCACTTCCATTTCATAATGAGAAATCAATTTTCTTGATTGTTAAATTATACAACGTTAGGTAAAGTTGAAACTTATTATTGAAGTATATACAGAGTTATATACGTTAATTATTGTAGCACAGCTATCCAAGGCTCAACCAGGCCTTGATGTGATTGAAGCACTTTACAAATCAATAGTAAATAGAGTTAATGAGTGTATTGATGAGGAGGGAGAACACACTCATTATTGAGCCGGGCAGTGATATAAGTAAGATTCAAATAATAAACTTCATTCTTCTTCCTAATTCAAAAAAGCATTTCGAGGGCCCACCACTGTATATATTTGGAGCACAGATGGAATTTACTCATTTGTTTCTGTGATGGATACAAATATCTGAAATAGAACGATAGTATTACAGTAAAGTATTCGATATAATATTCTAAGACGCTGAGTTCTAACTATTATAAAGATTTTTTGTTCTTCATTGTCAAGAACTAAAAGATAAACATACTACCTCACTGAACTTCTTTACGCTTATCTTCCCATGAACTTATCTTCATCGTTTCTTAAATCATTCGGAGCTTCCGCACACGATGCTGACCTGGCTGTTGTTCTGCGTAACCGGAGCCTTGGTGTATTCGAACTCGGTCTCGTCGCACTCTGGTATCGTTTTGAGCTTTCTGATGTTGTTGATCAGGCGCACTTTTCTGGTCATCTGTGTGGAAGTGGGGCGAGTTTCCGAAAGTGATGACATCGTGATAATAGCTCATCCAGAAGGTTTTTATCTGGATACCGAATTTGGGCCGAACTACTAATTCCGTGCTGTCTACTTCGTATTCATTCTGCTTTCTCAAAATCTAGGAAACAAGAAATTTAAATATTTTTCACATTGTATTTGTCTAAATAAACAATAACTAATTCCAAACTGATCTACACAGAACTTGCGGTATTCTGCCCTATCTGTGCTCTTAACAGCTTCAGCTAGATATCTAGATTGAATCGAATTAAAACATGTTTAAATCCAAGGAACAGAAGTAGTTCGAATCTGATGCACAATTCAGAATTAGTTCATCCAAATATTCTACGGTTGGATTTCAAATATGGGATAATATTTGTTAAACATATAGTAGTGTAAATGTGTAATTCCAGGTTAATTATGTAGTTATTTCCCTGTTTGGTGCTATTGCGACGAGATAGTGATAATTTGAGTAAATTAAAGACATTTCCGAATCGCATTCACAAATTTGTGTTTAGAATCATAGCTAAAGTATTAACAAAGCATATATAATACGAAGCAGAAACCCAATGTACACGTTCACTCAAAACAAATTCAACAGAATTCGGACGTTGTTCTTGACGATCTTCTGGATGTTCTTCTCGTTGTTGTCGCAGCACTTGGCCACGTAGTCCGCGTGCCTGGTGACTTTCAGGAGCTCGAATCGGGTCAGGTTTATCAGGCTCGCGAGGGCCTTCAGATCGCTCAGCTCTACGAGTTCCACGTTCGTGAAGCTGTTCTTCTTCGTGATGGGCGACTGGTCTCCGCGGTCTTCGGACTCGCCGCACTCGGAGATGGTTTCCAGCTTCGGCTCGGCGCTAATCAAGCGGGCTCTGGTTATGTTTGTCATTTATGTGAGAGTGGAAAGAAAGTGGCAATACGGTTGGGTACACGTGTTGAAGCATTAATTCAGTAAATAAGATTGTGAAGTAATTTAAAGTACAAACACACTACTTCCAAATCATTTAACTTATTTTAATATTAGTTCATAAAACGCATCGGAGAAGACTATACAGTTGAAAACGTATCAAAAGTACAGAGAAGGATAGAATTATTTCAAACTCCTTGAAATACAATTGTTTAATTCCATAACTTAATCTTCAATAGCTATTTATCATTACTAAATAGAGTTAACATGAATGAATAACATGAAATATTATTTATTTTCTCAATTTGTTTGACGTTGAATAACTAATTCCAATATATGAAATTTCAAAATGCTCACTAAAATTAATCACAGCTCTGCTCCGTTTCGCACAGCCGGGAGTCTTACTCGATTCCGAATTCCTGGGTCGGGAAGGTGTTTATCTCTTCGGTGTCCGGAAACAGAGAAAGATTCTCGTCGAAGTCGATCAGAACCAACAATGACAGTTTGCTCTCCTTCGGTTTCTGCAGGTCGCACTCGCTGCTTAGTTTTTCCAGGCGGTTGGTCGCCACCCTGTAGCTGGAGCTGAACGACTCGTAGCTGCTTTCACTCATTGAAGTGGTGGTATTTAAACATTTATTTTTGTGTCGTTGGCGCTGTGCGTTGTAATAGAAGAGTAACTGCAACATTTAAATAAAATTCAAATTGAATCTGTATTGACATGAAAAACAAATCAAATACTTGTGACTTTATTCACATTCCAAGATACCAGTTAAACAGTGGATATCATTTTTTAGTTTTCTCCGCATCATATCTGTTAGTTTATTCTACACTTAGCTAATAAACCAAAAGTGGATAATCTGATAAACTATCTGTATTCTGGCGTATATCTATTATACATCGCATTTTCATCGCGATTGATTAAATTAGAGCCAATGAGAACTGTGTATTTTGGTAAATATAACTTGAAATGAAAGTGTATTCACTCTCCTAGTTGTCTTTCGTCTTTTCAAATAGTTGAACCATTAAATATGCACAAATCAAAACGGCGTATTATCAAGTGTATTATAGCGAATTTGAAAAGAAATGAAATGCAATGATTTAGTGAAGTGGGAACATATAATACAGTGTAATAACAACGTCATAATATTATAAATGAATTTCGAAAATATACCATCTGTGGGATTTGAACCCACGCGGACTTGACGCCCAAGAGATCTTGAGTCACTCGCCTTAACCACTCGGCCAAAATGGTACACAGACAAAGTTTATAGTGCGTATCATGGCTTGCTTTTGTTTACACGCAAAATTCTATAATATTATTCCAACACTTATAAATCACTTTTTAATTAGTTAGTTTGATATCAATTTAGATTTCCCGTTTAAGACGTTCCCGTTTGCACAAGTAGATACAATAACTACTAGTAATTTTAATAATTAAATTGAATGATTATAAAAGAATAAATAAATCAGAATCACCTGCAACACATGAAGATACACATAAAGATGCATTGGATCATTTGCCACAGAGTCATGAACACATACGAGAAGCAAACGCAACATCCGATACACTTGGCTGCATCTTCTGCTGCGCTGTCTTTCTTGCTCTCAACTACAACTGTGGTGTAGGCTTGTGGTTGTTGGCCTTGCATTACTGGTTGCATTGGTGGCATTTGTACGCTTTAGTGGGAATCTTCGATAACAGGAGGCATATAGATTTGGTTGAGTTGAATATTCTGGTTATCAACAGTTTCATTCCAAGCTGGTGGCATGATTGGGGCCATCTGTGGCATCATCATTGGAGCTTGAATTGTTGTTGGTTATTAATCACCAGCAAGATGTTCGTTCATCTTTTGTTCTTAAACTTATATTGGAGCAGATTGTACAGGAATCTATGTAACTGGCATATCAAAGGTTACGGGGACATCTGAGTTAAGATTATTATTATCTGCCATTGACATGGAGTGGATAATCTAATTATTGTATATACATGTAATATAAGAAATATATTATATTCAATTTTATTCAGTTCTAACTTGTTCTTACTTGTCCCGTTATACAGTTGAACACATACTTAAAAATATAAATCGGGTATCTTACAATACTTATGTGAGAAAATATTGTGGATTTGGATGATAATAAGATAACAGATAATAATTGATACATCAAGATAATGATAATAGATACTTAATAGATCAATAATAATTGTGCAGTAACAATAATAACACAGTTCATGCATCATATATTCGAGCATTATAGTATATCTCATGTTCAATTTTGGTCACTTCTGAATCAGAAGTTGTTGGTCTCATCAAGCAGCTTTTCTTTCATATATTGGATCCTAGATTAATTTCAATTTGTTATTTATGACATATTAATTAATATTTCACTCCCCAGAATGTATTCGAATTTTGTATCTATAAGAAGATTAATTGAGAAATCTAATTTATAATCGGATCCACGTACAACAAAAGATATAGAATTTCTTAACGAATAATATACATCAAAATATTGCGAAAATTTTATGTAGAGAAAAGGCTATGGAACAATTAAATGTTTGGATGCTTCAGACGCTATGCTAGAAGATGGGGAAACCAATATAATTCATTTAGCCAATTTGATGTTTTTAAATTTAGCTATTAATGATTTTTCTACGCCTACAAGTTTAACAAGTCACTTATCTAAATTAATTTATTTAGATCTAAGCTAAAATCGATTATTATCACTAGGAACCAGTTAGTTTTGGTCTAATTTTAAGTATTTGCAATATCTCAATGTAGCAAACAATAATATAACTACATTTGATGATTTCAATTGTTTATAGGGCAATACGTATTTGACTCAATTAGATATGCACGGAAATCCTGTTTGCAAAAACGTAGCGTTGCAAATTTTCGTGGCTCAGAATTTGACACAAATAATAATATATAATAATAACCTTAATTCAGGGTTATTAGCATCAAATTTTGCGCAAAACTATATAAATAGTCGATTTTATTAGATAAAATTTGATTAATAATGTGTATTTTGCACTGATTTTCAAATATTATTATAGAGTCATCTTTTACATTTAAGATAGATTTTAAAATTTTAGGCTTAAACATGTCCCGTTACTATAATTCAAAGATATATACGCGGTTTTAGAACAAGATAATTTCTTAAAAATTCAACACTCAATTATAATGAAAAAATATTGGTAATTCAAAAGATATTTAAAATGTTAATATTAAGAAGAATATATAAACCAATTTATACATAAAAAATGAAAAATAAAGTTTGGGCTTAAACGATAATTAAAAATGCTTGGAGGAATTATAAAATCTGGAAACTTAAAGTCATTATAGTAGCTGCAAAAATTAAAATGTCAAACGCTGCATTGGTAATAATTAATATAATGAAAAAATATAATCATGAACGCAGAAAGTTATCTAATCTATGTAAAATAAATAGTAGTTAAGTGTAGTAGCCTAAATTGTAAAAAGGACTGAGAAGAAACATGTCATCATTTTTAATGGCTTAAACACAGGAAACGTCTGATTTTAAATTAGAAATACTTATAGCAAAGGATATGAGTACTGAAGAAACTGCTAAAATATTAATTCAAAATTTGATTTAGTAGCTTAACCAAGAAATATGTTTAAGATTATTACAATCTGGTGTTTCTGTTAAACCTATTACATAAGCGACTGTTTCTTTTAAGTAAACAAATATATAATTTATAACGAGAACTGAAAGTAATATTATCGTTGCTTAAAGAAACTATAAAACATATAGATAGGCAACAGAATAAATGTGGTTGGAAATGGATAAATAATTTGTTAAAGTTAATTCTAAGCTCAGGAAATATCTGAAATAATCAACTGATTAACTTCCAGGTTCCATAAGACATCAAATTTGGGCAAATTTAGGATAAATGGAACTGCCTAATTAAACTGTAAAATCGCATCATATCCTTGCTGAACATTCTTTAAACCCATTTTTTATTATGTGTACTATTAATCACAAGGAAATTGCAGCTTCTATTTATTACTTTATTATGCGCTCTATTAAATACTCTGATAAAACTTAAGATAAGTACTCTATATATAATTATAACAATGAAATGTTTGAATATGGACAGTAACTTATAACAAGACAATGTACAGCCAAATTTGTATAAACAGTTGACTAAATTTTTGAATCTGGGCTTATTCCTATGATGATGTAAAGCAGTACTTGTGGATCAGGATTTGCGCATATAAAAAGTGTGTAAGGTGTTGAAAAGGAAATGGCCGCATTACTAATATAAAAATAGTTTAGAGCTAAAAGAAAAATTATTTAATTCATTACCCAATTTAATGAACGTAATAGAACCGCAGCTAAGTCATTCACTCAGATTATAGCTTTGAATAGAGCTTCTAGGCTTATATAACGACAAATCCGAGCATTTATTGGTCGTAAGTAGTATTTAATTTAAGAAAGATTACGCGATGCATATTAATCGGGATTTGAGCATTAGTTCTTTTTTATGACTAAATAAAATTTGTAACTGTTGTAAATGGGGTCATTATAGTAATAATCATGGGTTAAAATAAATATATCAGTATCTCCTCCGTGCAGCTAATAATTTGTTGATAATATTTTTGGTTCCAATGATTAAGATACGCAAGCTTAATTAACACATATTTAAAAACAATAGAAAATATTAAACTAGTTTATTACTATTTAAAAACCTTATGAAAATATTTTCTCTAGTATAACAGGAACTATTTTTGGTTATCCTCATTCTAAAAATTATGGTGTAGCATAGGTTAATTCTGATTTATTGAAATACAAAGAACTATCCTCAAAATAATTGTATCAATATGTAAAATATTTGCCAGATGTAAAACCAATTCATATAACTGGTTTAGAATTTACTACGAAATTTGTTGGCGACTCGGTAGATTCAGCACATGTTGATCCGTTGAAAGTTATGTGGGGTTAAACATCCAATGATAGTTTCTTCAGTTAAAAGCTGCTAGAAAAATTCAAAGCAGATGTTATATTCAGGGAAAATTCATAGAAGAACTTGGAACAAAATTTATTAGCAGATATATCAATATCAGATTTAGATTTGACAATATTCCCGCCTACGTTTAGGTCAGTTGCGAGCTATATGTTCAAAGATCTGAAGATAATTAGAAAGCGTTCAGCCACAGTAGTGAACGATCCAACAATTGCGATTAAGGCCCTTGTGCTGGAATTAAAGTATTCTGATCCGCAAATGATTCCGTATTCTGATATTAAGTATTCTGCGCGCAAGAGTATGTTTTTAACGTCTCCTAGCGTGACTCTTTCGTTTAATTCGGTTTTGCAGTTGGTTGGTGCGATAAACATCCAGCGCATATTTAAGATGATTTTGGTGCGTCGGATGGTGAAGAAGTCCGTTCAGAAGACGTCTTTGATGAAGAAAATCGGTATTATTCAGAATCAGGGTCTGTAGCGCACCGATTACGTGAAGGACACCAAGCGCGAGCTCTCCGTCATGTCCTTCCTCTCCCGTAACAAGTCCCCTCCTTTTAAATAGCCCCCACCACAATCCACATCAATCCCATTGAGAATATCAACGCCCGTTTTGAAGCCGAAGAACACGAAATCACAGAAGCAGCTTGAAAACCTGAACTCAAGAATTCAGCGCTCAGTGTCCACAGCAGCCCGTTATGAGCAGTACATGAACCAGATTTCAGAGAACCGTATAAAGGTTGCAGCGGTCAAAGAACAGCTAAATCCACCAAGAGACCTGAACAAATGCGTTCACCTCGTTCAGAAGGTGCAGAAAATGACCGTTCAATACAAATCTGATTAATTTAAGAACGAGCTCAAAACCAAATTGCTTTAAAACACTGATATATTCGTTCCAAAACAGTTATTCATGAATAATAATTAAATGAATGAAAAGTAAATGAATGAAAATAAGATATTGAATGAAGTGAATGAGCTGGATTTGCATGTGAGAGATGTTGGGGACGAGGAAGGGTATGATAATCTGTCAGTGCAGAGGCCGATGAAGTCCAGACCGAACACGGCCAAGTTGATGAACTCAATCGACGAAAACAGCGTTCAGAAAGAGAAGAGGCCCTCAACTGGACAGTCAATTAATAGTTAGAACACAATTCCGGGCACAAGAATCACCTCAGCAATCTCACCTCAAAGGAAGCTAGAAATTGAAGTGCTCAGCAGAAAAGCTGATATTATGAAGGGAAAACAGCGAATAGCAAGCGCGAAAACAGAACTAACACAAACGAACAAAAAACTAGCAACCAAAAACAAAAGTGAACTGGAGGAGAAAATAATGAAAAAGGACGTCCAAAAAGAAATTCAAACAATCGAAAAACAGAAAACGGTTAAAATAATCAAAGAAAAACAAACGGAAATTCAAAAACAGAAAATAGTTGCGTAGAAAACGGTTCAAAGCGTTAAATCGGCGATAAAAGACGATTTGTGAAAGTGTAATATTTATTCATATTTTCATATATTTTCAGTACAAATGAATTTTTTGATGCTGTTTTGTTTCCTAAAAATAATTAAAATTAGAGTAGTAATAGATGTTATAATATGCGGGTTCAGAGTAACCGTCGACAATTGAAGACTTGGAACATGAGCAAGTGAGTTGAGAACTATGAAATAATAGTCGTATATTTGAATCTAACTTTCTTATCTTCGTAAAACCTCATATGCCCATGTAAACGATTAAACTCGTTATGCTCTTCCAAGAAGATAAAATAGTATTAAATATGTATTCATAAATATTCATTCAATAACCCACTTAAAAAATCTTACTTATTGGTCTCTTACATATTACATCTGTGTGTCGTCGAATTTCTTGTTATTTTCAAGATCCTTCTGTATTTAGAACTAAGATATCACAGAACGTTTAACTGAGTTAACAACATCAAAATATTCCTATTGTTATTACTTTATTTTAGACCGTTCCAACAATTTATCATAATTGTGATTCTACGATTATTTTTTTGCTCTTCTGAACGATGAGGGCTTATACTCTGGTTCTACCGTGTTAACATGATCTATTTATTCCATTGATGTGGAAAAGTCGAAATATATATATTAAATGAATAAGTAATCAATGTACATAAATGTAAATAATTTTTTGTATAAATTCAAACAAATCATACTAAATTATTATTATTTTCTGCTTAAACAGATTGTTGAGTAAACCATAATAATTTATTTAATATTTGAATACATACCTGATTATGAGTCTTTATACTAGTACTTGGTAGGAACTTAGATTGGAAATAAACAGATGAAAACCATTTTAATATTACCGCTTAATATTTATATCATATATAATTTTAAACATCTCCAAATCTTTTACTGAATTATTGAATATCAAAATATGGAACAGGGTTACAATGATATAGAGATGTTAGATTAATATGATATATAATTTGATGAGCATTGCTGAAATACCAGCTATGCTTAGATGTGATGATGGGTTCATACGGTTGCGCTTCTCGTTTCTCGCCGCATCCCACTTCCAAACTCCACGAATCGGTCGCGGAAGGTATAATTTCCCAGTTCAAAGTGCTGAGCTGCTGTCAAGGATCGGTGTGGCTAATGGCATGCCTTCAGGATTGGAAAGCGGCAACCGCTCCATGCTTCCTTAGAAACGCAGATAGTACGACGCAGGTGGATTCCCGTATAGATCGGCTTGCACGAAGCAGCCGCATTACGCCCCTGGATGCTTGTACCCGAGTCGTTGGTTGCCTTGGTTGCGGAGGTGCGCCTAACGTACATAGGTGTGTCTAAAACTAATGATCATTCGCGTGAACAGTTCCTGTACAGAAGACCGAACTAGTATAAACGAAAGTTAAGTGAGTGGGATATATATAATATTGTTAAAAACTATATATAACATCAATCAATAACCCACTTAAAAAATCTTACTTATTGGTCTCTTACATATTACATCTGTGTGTCATCAAATTTCTTGTTATTTTCAAGATCCTTCTGTAATTAGAACTAAGATATCACAGAACGTTTAACTGAGTTAACAACATCAAAATATTACTATTGTTATTGCTTTACTTTTTATCTTTCCAATTGTTTGTCATACATGTGCAGTTATGACTAAGTTTTAGCTCTTCTGAACGATGAGGGCTTATACTCTGGTTCTACCGTGTTAACATGATCTATTTATTCCATTGATGTGGAAAATAATCAAAACATTTATTAAATGAATGAATAATGAATGTACATATATTTACAAAATATTAGTGTTGCATAAATTCAAACAAATCATATTTAATTATTATTAATTACTGTTTAAACAGCTTGTTGAGTAAATTATGGCAGCTTACTGTTTAAATTTTCGAATACATAACAACTACTAACACAGGCACTGATTTTATTATGAAAAGTAACAATATATTTATCATGTATTGAAACACAAAATTTATGTTATAAAGACATGTGAAACGACGTCATTAACCACAACATAACCCACAAAAGCATATTATTGAATAATATAATGTTTTAAATATCCACGCTATTCCTTGTCCTATATAATAAAACATAAGTGTAAGACATATACAGCACATATTTCCTTGTTTTTCTTCATATATTTATGATGAATCTTAATCAATAGGTGTAATAGGTGTAATAAGCGGTACTGACATATTAGAATCAGGTATAATTATATTTGATTACTCCATAATAACAGTATCTTGTTGAGTATAACCTGATGGTAATTCTATAGCAGTTAATTGGTTAATATTCTACTGATTTTCGTTTATTAGTATGTGTTCAGACATATTAATTATGATGTGAATAGTAATTAGATTATATCATACAAATTAATATTGTATGAAACTAATATGTTTTAATTATATTGAAGTATACTGTTTTGTATACTATATAACTGAAACTGTGATGTGGTAAATATTATTTGTGTGTATTTAATATATTAGTAAACATTAAGTCATTCATTAATTTTTGATATAATCAAATACCAACAACCATAAAGTCAAAAGCTTATGTTAGATGTTCCGAATCCATTTCTTCAGTAATCAAAGCTTCTTTTGAGTGGCGTTGGCTGAAGTGAGTGATAATGAGTTTGTCAGCTTTAATTCTTTTTGATACTTCGATTGCTTCGTTGACAGTGGAATGCATTCTGTCTTCGGCTTCTTTTTGCTCGTCTGTAAATGTTGTTTCATGAATGAGTGTTTTCTTTTTCTCTTAGTTTTTGAAGGCATATTCAAATGGTCTTCCGTCGCCTGTAAATATTATTTCGCGGGTTTCGTCGCTGAATAGGTAGTGCATTGAGTGATCGCAGTGTTGTGACTTGAATATTTGCATTTCGATCGTGTTTATTTGAACGCACTTGCTGTTTTCTTCGTTGATCAGGTTCAAGTTGATTTCCGATTCAGTTTTGATCCCAACGTATTGTAAGTACTGTAGAACGAGGTCTTAGCAAATCAAGCGCGGGTATTTATTGAACTTTTTATAATAGACGTTGAATAGTGTTCCAAGTCCGAGATAGTGGTCCGCGTGCTCGTGTGTAATCACCACGATCATATTTTCTTCCAGTTCCGTTTTGTTTTGGCTGAATGTGATTTACTGGTAAGTGGCTTCACCGCAGTCAATGAGTACTTATTGTTGGTTCAGTTTGAGGATGGCCGCGCTCACATTATTGTATTTATTTGGTACACTCGCTCCCGTTCCAAAAAATTCAATATAATCTTTATAAGCGTTTTAATTTACAAACCGTTTATTGAGCTTCTCGAATTATTTTGGTTTTTTATCCACCAACTAGGACTCGAACCCGAACAGCTTGGGCGGGAACATGACGAACTTTTACCCCGTTTGAGACGTGTGCGAAAAAGATGTTCCTTACTCATTGTAAAAGAGAATGAAATCGTTTATTGGGTAACCGGAATCCTGCAAGATCATCGTTTTGGTGTCACTCGTTGTGTTTTGGAGTGGAGAATCGGAGATAATGAGGGAGTTGGGGATTAAAGGGGTGAAGTGGTCACCGTAGAGGATCTCGCCGCATTTTAGCTGGACAGACATGTCCTGCATTGAAACGGTGGTCCCGTCAGCAAGTTGTAAGGAGCCAGCTGCTCTAAGCTGACCAATTTGCTTTCCGGTTAGCTTAAGTGGAACGAGTTTCTCCTGGTCAAATTGGGTCAACTCGAGATTTGGCGATATCTTGAACTGCAACTTGCCGTTC
Organism: Hexamita inflata; assembly: GCA_963988835.1. Lineage (NCBI taxonomy): Eukaryota > Fornicata > Diplomonadida > Hexamitidae > Hexamita > Hexamita inflata. Next base: position 114,265 of record CAXDID010000745.1, on the reverse strand, counting down.
ACGTTGACTACCTCGGCGTTGTAGTCCTTCATGCAAGTAATGACCCTCTCCTTGCAAATTATCATCTCGCCCTCGTAAATAGGATCGAGCGCAAACTCGTTCAAGTGATGCAAGATCTCAAAATCCTCGGGAACAATGATCTTCGCCCTAGTCATCTCCGCACATTAACAACGCGTCATTAAAAAGCCAAGCAAACCTTCAACCGCCTCAGCTGTACACTCAGTCAGAATTATTAATTCAATCTGGCCTAGAGGAACCTGATTAGCATTTAAACTTCGCTGAAAACCACCTGCAGCATTCACAATTATAGAAGATTGATTAACCTTAATTACAAAAGAAGCAGGATACAAGGACGGAGGTACTACAGAATATACCTAGCACATTTGAAGTGGAATGACATGAACATGTTTGAGTAAAATTTGTTAAATAACATAAATTCGCATTTGTTTGGAGTAACGAATAATTCCTCGTAGTGAATGTTCTTTAATAATATTAAAATTTGTAACTGTCACTGTCACTAATATCCAGTCATTGGCCAATTCATTATTATTCATTAATTTTAATTTTATTAAATATAATCTATCGATAACTTATCAAAAATATAATAATAACTTAAGCTCAATTTAATAATTCTTTCTTCGTCTCAAACATCATGGTCACTACTAATCCAAACTAATAACATGATTCACTCAGCAAAAATCCAACATTACATCTAAACGATAAATATTACTAAAAATAATTTTTTAATAATTCTTGCGGTTTATAATTTTCCAAACCTAGCAGTAACAGAGCTGAGTGTTGACCTGTTTATAAATTATACTATTTCATAAATACCAAAATATAATTATTTGAGTATATCACTTAAAAACAGCAACCTATGCATTAGCAAATCCAAAGTAAAATAAATAATAACATTTTAGTAATATTAGTAATATTTTTAAGATAAAATTAATTATAATATATTGACTAATAGCGTACATTTCCTTAAATAGATTAAAGGATAGAGCCTGTTTGTTGTATATTATTTTGTAACCTTATCATCAGTACTTAGGCTCAATTCAATTATTCCATCTTCATCTCATTAATCACCATATCACCATAATGTAATTAAAAATATTTATACATAATGTTATAACATTTCCGCTCCCAATCAGTTATTAATGTAACCTAATCATGTAATCGAAAGTAAAGAAGAATTGTTGAATCACTTTGGCTCTTCCCAAAAACTAGAAATTTGTGATTTAATCCAAATGAAAAATCTTTTAGCTTTAAATGTTGCAGCAGATGTCTGGGAAGATGCTTCAAATAGGAATTTGCTTTCCTTTAGTAAAGAATTCGTATAGCAAACTAAAGAATTAACACTCAATATCACATAAATAGAACATATATATCTCATTTCTTTCCTCGTTAACCTAACAGAACTAGATCTCTTTGATAATAATATATCAGATATTTTCAGCATTTCCAAGCTCAAAAACCTGAAGAAGATCAATTTAGGAAGTAACGTTATAGAAGATATTTCGGCACTTTAATCTCTTTCTAATATAACATTCTTACATTTATAATATAATAAAATAACTTCATACGCACTAGCTTTGCCGAGTTTAGTAGAATTATCACTAAGTAATATACAGCTAAAAGATAAATCTGGATTATAACATTCTCCTAAATTACAGAAATTATATTTGTCTGAAACAGAAACCACAGATCTACAGACTATTCCTCCTCAGCTATTCGGTTTGAAATCATTAGACCTATCTTGGAACAATTTTACAGAAATTTCATACCTTTCTAACTTCGTAGGTTTGTAATGTATAAGTTTGAGTAATAATATATAGCTTTAAAATATTGGACCTCTTAAATTCTGCAATTAAATCACAGAATTAAGAATCCATGCAACAAGTGTTGCTGATATTTGGCCTCTTCAATTTCTGAATAATCTAAAAATTTTGAACATGAATAATACGAAAATTGTTGATCTGCGTCCGTTGCAGTTCTTATATAAACTTGAAGATATTTATGCATTTGATGCATGCGTAATTGATGTCTCTCCGTTATCGAAGTTAACTTAATTAGATTTCTTGGATTTTTGCAACAACAAAATTACTAATGGAGATATACTTAAGCACCACCCAAATAATTCTGAATATCAATTATCAAAATAAGAAGTTCCAACAACAGAAGAGCTCAAGTTCTACAACAAAATACTAAATGTTCACAATTCCCACAAGTAGATAAGAAAAATTTTTAATGAGAATAGAATCCATAAATTAAGAGCCACGTTAGCTTCAAAGAATAATTACGTTTCCACGATGTTGAACAACCAGATTATGATGATGAGCAAGGAATTGAACTTATTTGCGCATTTCCTTCAAAATTCGAACGACACGAGACGAAAGTGAAAGGGATATATAAATATAAATATAATATATTAATAATATGATATAATATATTGTTATATTAATAATAAAATGTATGAATATAAAATGACTCACTTAACTGTAACCTTATCATCAGTACTTAGGCTCAATTCAATTATTCCATCTTCATCTCATAAATCATGACAATCCACAAATCCAAACTTAGTTACACAAAAACGCTAACTAATCTCAATAGCATCTCCTCATCTTCAAGGATTGTCAATCTGAATCAATAGATATACAGAAAGCGCCAATCGCCGGTAGATAACCTCTAATATATTCAAATATATTCAATGTATAAACATGCTCGGTTTATACATCTGGGAGGCCCTCAAATTGACGTAGAGTTTTCATGACGTTTTGATATTTCAAAGACCTATTTAAAATAGAATGCTCATGTGCAGTATCACCCCCATAATAATTTAAATTTTTATAAATTATATTTGAGATTGTTCCAGTCCCATTTTTGATCATTGGAGTGGATGATTGTCTATTAATCAAAATATTATTAGATTTCTGATATTATTCTATTTATAACTATTTAATTTATTAATTGTTATTTACTTAATTACATTCTCTATACGACTTGTACACTGGACACATTTAATAACTTGAATATGCATGTAATAACTATTTGAACTACAAATAATCAAGAGTATTTCTAAATTATTACTAATTTCTTAAATTAGTGAATATTCATGATTTAATATTCATCTTAAATCTTTATTTTGTTGGAATTTTTAGCGATTATCATTTGGACCTGATATTTTAGCTCACGACGAAAAGTTTCTGATAAAAATTAAAATCATTCACCTAGTTAAAGATTACGATCTTAAAAATTTGACAATAAATTTTATTTCAAGCTTTTATTAAAGTTTCATGGTTTTACTTAGTTTTGTACATTTCTGATCAATTTGTACTCAACTAGCATATTTGGAGTGAATTATTTATTTTCAAAGTTACTTTATTTATTTTTATATGCTTAATAATATATAGATTTGAAATGTAATTACACTAAAATAATCAAGAACACTAAATAATGTAAATTGCAGTATGTTATGAATTACTAGTATCTAACATAAAGGCAAGTATTTTTCAATCCCAAATGCAAAATTCAAAATTTTGTAACTCTTCTAATATCTTATACCAAAAAACGAAGACACTTATTTTTACTTAATTGCTGTTTTAGTATTCGTCTCGTAAGATTTAATTCGCCGCAGAATCAATATAACTTAATAATCTCATTGATTCATGAGTAGCTGTCCATGTTATAAAAGTACATTCCAATTTGACGAATCACTCAGGGTAGAACACTTACTAATCAATATACACAGCCATAACAGTGGAAGCGCTGTAGCTTCGAAATTAGAGGAAATATCTTAAAAATTAGTTTTGGGGTGGGTTCAGTTTCGGGCGGTCCGGAGGTGGTTTTTTCGTATGGAGAATTTTTTAAATAGAGGGACACGATTAAAGAAGCAATAAATATGCAAAATAAGACTAAATAATTTTCACGATGTGATCTACTTTTGAAGACCTCCCTATATAAATATGTAGTATTTTAAATATTTTTAAAGAGAAGTAGAGTGGTAATATAATATTAAAATAAAATATAAATGTTATTATGTGTCAGCGTATTTCCCCCTATCAAATATAGACCAGCTCTAATTTCACTTCGTATATATACCTGGCGACCTTGGATTTTCCCCTCTATACAGGTATAAACTTTTATATAAAAACAGAATGATATATATATCACTCAATAATTTGCACGCTAAAAACAATATTAAACACTTTGAAAATTTCATGTACTTTTTTCAGTTCCTGCATATTATTGTACCATTATGGATACAATTGTATCCCATATACAAGTTGTAATAAAGACTTTTATAATATTTTGAACACTCAAATGTTATTATTTATCTTTTTAAGATTATGAAAATATTAGAAAAATCAATATGTATTTCAACATCTAATAATTAAATTGAAATCAGTGTTTCCCGCATCACTAAATGTAAAGATCATATGTTCCATCATCGTTTAGAAGAACGAGCCGCCTCAGTAACCAATCATACAACCAAGAAAATAAAATAAACAAGCTTAAAACGCAAGAATATACACAAATATACAAAGACCAGACCGAACTAGCGCAGAAAACTGTAGTTCAATAGTTTAAGAGGTAATAGACTATTGAAAACAACGAAAAGAACTATGAATTCATATAAAAATGTATATTAAATCAAAGAAAAATATAATCCGCTGAACTATGGTGATATCTTATCATGTTATTATATTAAAATCATATGCACAAAATAAGTGAAGTATTGCGACCTCTATTCAACAATTCTAAAGTATACTCTTAGTATATAAAACGTCTTTATTGAATTTGTGAATTTGCAATTTGTGAATTAACAACTATTTAGACTTTCACTTATTAAAATATCATTGTTCTTAATGTTATAATGAAAAAGATACCACTCCAATGAACTAAATTTCATATACTCCTTCGTCGTTTAGACGCAGTAAAACTTAATTAAATACATAATATTATCACAATTAATAACGCGATAAGATTAAAATCCAAGAATCAAAATAAATATATCTGACTTAAACTGAAACTGCAAAACAAATAATAACATAGCAATTAAAATTATAGTAGGATATCGAAAATAATCAAAGAAATTACGGCTAGATATAAAAAGCAATATAAGAGCAGAAAATGAAATCGGCAATATGGTGAAAAGTGAATATTTTTGTACTCAAATCACTAATTTCTTGATGTCCGTTGAAATTTTTTGTATATCTGCGTTTGTCGGCTTAAGTTTATAGCTGTGTTATCCGATTACAGTTCCGCCTGCGCTTTCGACTATATCGACCAGATCATTCACGGCTTTGTCATTCCAGCAGAAGCTGCCAAATAGGTATACTTTCCTTCCTTTGATTAGTTTCAGTCCTTTTAGGTAGTGTGCAGCCGCTTCAACTTGTGGTGTGATTTGTCCGTGAATCGTGGGCGATCCTATAGCTAGGTATTCCGAGTCGTACGCGTGCAGTGCGCATTTTGTCAGGTCCGTTCTATCTAAGTCTATTAGTTGCACTAGTATGTTGGATTCGTTGGCGATTATTTGGGCTGTGTTTTTAACCGATCCGTTGATTGACTGGATATATGATTGTCATTTTCTTCGTTATTTGTTTATTACTCGCAAAATTAGCATATTCCGTGAGCGCGCGTCCCATATCTCCTCCCCTCCAGCTCAATCCGTGCGCGGTAAGTATGTATTCAATTTATATCGTGCCTGCTACTTACAGTGCGATCCCGAGCTATTATTAAAACGGTCCTAGTATATTCGCGTTGTATTCCCTCATTAATTTAATTATGTGGTCAATGGATTTGAATTAGTCCGTGAATCGTTCTGAGCACGCGATGTGCTGACCGAATCCGTCATTCGAAAAAAGAATTTTAGATTCGGGGCAATACGTGAACATCGAATCCGGCCAGTGAAGCAGCGGAACGGGCACGAACACCAAAGTATGCGTTTTCAGCTTCAGTGGAGTGGAACTTGTTATTATAATATGAGGATAACTTTTGATAACTGGATACAAAAGTGAGAGGTGCTCGTAACAGGTTTTGTTTGTAACAAGAGTAACATTTGGAAGTGCGGCGAGAGTAGCAGGCAAGGCTGAGCTGTGGTCGTTCTCCGCGTGATTCATAACTAGATACTTAATCGAAGACAACGGAGTAACTTGAGCAACGCGCTCCAGAAACTCAGTCGCAAAACGCACGTGCACAGTGTCAATCAACGTTATGTCGTCGTCCATCAACAAATACGAATTATACGAAGAACCCTCGTCAGTGTGATACCCGTGAAAAACACGCACCGACCAGTCAATCGTACCCACCCAATACACATCCGGACCCACACACTCAATATGAGCAAGCGGCATTTAAGAAGTGGCAAATTTATTTTTAGCTTTTACTTACTTATTTATAGAAGCTAATAAATAAGACAAAAGGATTCCAATTTATTAAACCGATTTATTAAACGAAGTATTTATATTACATTGCTAATAAATACTCCTATTAATGAATAAATAAACGTATACACCTGTAAATTATTGTTATACAAATCGATTTAATTTAATCCAAGCCACACATGAAACAAAACAATGTTAAATTAAGAATTGATACTGAAATCTTAATACACTTAATACTAACGATACAGTTTTTGATGTTAACATTCAGTTTTTGTATCTTTCAACACTAATATAAATAATATTTCTAGTATTATTTAAATATAGAAATAATAGAACAATATCAAATTTTTAAGATTTCAAGATTCGTCGGAATAAATGCATCACCCCATAAATTACCTCTCATACTCACATTTCTTTTTCTTTCAAACAAAGATCAATAAGAAAGCAATCATCTCTGATATAATTTCTCTGGCGTTATCACACGTCAAACCTCCACACAGACCTCCATTAGATCTAACGAACTAATGAGTGAATCATACATTTTCTTTCTTGTTAGCGATTTTCTTTAAATGGTGTTATGTTTAGTTTATTATTAATAATATAATTATAGTGCAGTTATTACAAGTTAGTAATTTTTAATGTATCAATCCTTTTTCTTTGATTTCACATTTATTTTGTAAACCAAGATATCGCACATTCATCCTTACAGTTTTACTTTTAGAGATAAAGAATATAGCTTTAGAAAAAGCTTTTTATTCATGACCATTGACAGTGAATCTGGAGTCAAAAAATTTGATGTGGATTTTGGAACTTTTCCGAAGAAAAAATAGAGGTGTGTAAGTGATAGTATGTACTGTTATTTCATATGTCATCTCATCTATTTCTAAAATATTCCGCTCGAATCCCTGTCCGGGCGCAATCCACCTCATAAATGACCGACTTGGAACTTATCTCAGAAACTAGCTAAAGACACGCGGATTTCACCAAACTCAATGATTATTGACGTATTTCTTATCCTAGCACCCATTAGCACTCATCTGCGCTTTAGAAAATGACACTATCTTGTATTTAACCCATTCAAAACGCAAAGTTAATGCCAATTATTAAATAAATAGTATGTACAACTATATGCAACAATAATATATAAAAGCCGTCAGAAAGATACTTTCCCAAAGCGCAGTACTATAAATAATATTGAAAAAATACCATATTTTGAGGAGAAAATATGAAGTGAAATTAACATCATATTACCGATACTTACTAATAATGGCCTTCATTTGACTAATAATTTGGAAACATGAAATTATAAAAATATATGAATTAAACACTAAAATTATAGTCGTATAAATGAATTATATTAATAAAATATTTCATGTCCACTCCAAATGAATCACCACAAAACTTATATATGAATCCTACTGTCAAGTTAGCGTTTAAACAACTGTAAAACTATAGAAGTGAGCAATATTTACATTTCCCATGTTTATAAAAAATTATACTTTTGTTTCCTAGCAAGCAGTATATTAGTAGTATATTAACTAGTATTCTATTAAATTTAATGACAAAAGTACAGATTAGTATATTAATTTAAACTTTATTATAAAGTCCCAGATTTGTATAGTTAAATTATTATGTTATAGTTCCACTTACTAAATTCATATAAAAATGATTACTAGTTTTTATAATTAGTGTTTAAACAATATCAAACAACATTTATTTAAATATATTTCTCAATTATGTGATTAATATTTATTTTACGAGCATAGAAACAATTATATTAGTATACTTTTCTTACTAAGTTAAAACTTCATTATTCTAATACGAAATGAGTTTAAATATTTATAATGATAACAGTATTCATTTTAAGCACAAATATACACAATACAGTAAATTAATTTAAGATTTATACGATCTTCATTCAAAATACTTTTGGTGTGAAATATATTAACATAACAGATTATAAAAAAGCAAAATGATTTGTCAAATTATCTCAATATATCTCATTAAAATGGAGAAAATGAAGATCTTCACCAATCAAAACACAAAATTTGATATATTTTAGCTGCTTGCCCAGCATGGGCTAATATAAAGAACCCCCACTATAAACAGATGAAAAAGATACTATTCCAGCAAAAATTCACTATTTTCAGATTTGTCGATGGTCGTTTTTATTCTGCATTTTAGAAAATTTTCCATTTAAATAATTAACATATAATTGTAGGAAGTATATTAAAATTAAACAAGATTGTATCTCACACTCACAAAATGAATTATGGATAATTAAATATTAAATATCGGTAAACACAAGATAATATAAGTACAATTCATTATGTGTACACATATATGTGGAAAACATGGTATCCATATCTCCTATTTTTTAGTTTTACGTTAGTATTTATACTATTATTGCTATTATAGTTTTTACCAAAGAAACCTGTGTGCAATCGTAAGTAATTCTTCTAAATTTTGAAAAATAATATTAATTTGTTTAGTCCTAGCTGCAAAATGGAATTGATTTAACATTGTTAACCATAAATTAACTATTTTTGGTTATTAATTGACATAATATTTATAGGAATTTATAATAAGTATTATTTCTACGTATTAGTAAAAATTATAATCCATATTGTTATATTAGTATTTTTTCATTGCTGGATTAAATATCTATTGAGATTCAATAATGTTATTTCAGTTCACTTAACGTGGTTCTTAACTATATTTAACCTTGTGATTTAAGTTATGTACGCATTGAGCAACATTTTGCTCACAAATTGTATTATTAACAAATATGATTTAAATTAATTGAACATTGGGATTCACTATGTATTTGTAATATGTAATGTCTAAATATCGCTTTTATATTCTTTTGTTGTAATAATGCTAAGATCATTTGAAATAATAGTATATGATAGAGACGGAGATATGTTGTTAGAATTTTTTGATCTGCATCCTTTATACATGTCTCAATTTCTAAAAAATCATTCCGAATACAATAATTAATTGGAAACAAAAGTAATATTTGTTAAATTAGATTAAATTGACAATGAAGTATGAATTAATTATTTAGCTGTCAAAATTTAATATTTTCTCAATCTGTTTCTGGAATCTAAATATTAGCTTTAATGGCTAATTCTCTGAATATTCCGTTGTCTATTTTCATAAGTTCTTGTTTTGTTCCGAATTCTGCTACTTTTCCTGCGTCCATGACGAGAACTTTGTCCATTCCTAAAACGGTGTCTAATCTGTGTGCGATGCTGAGCACTATTTTGTCTTTCAGGTACTCTTTAACTATTTTTTGTATGATTTAGTCTGTTTCGTGGTCAACGTAAGCTGTTGCTTCATCCAATATTACAACTTCTGCATCTCTAAGTAGTGCTCTCACAACGCACACGAGTTATCTTTGCCCGGCTGAAAAGTTATCACCGTTTCCGACCACAACGCAGTCCAAACCTCCTGGTTAGTTCTTAACGTATTCTGACATCTGAACGGTTTCGAGCAGTTCCCACAGTTTCTGGTCTGGAATGCGCTCAATTCCTTCAGTTGAGAGCCCTTCTGCCTTGTTCCTCGTGAATTCGCACAGTTATTAACGTAAAGTGCCCGAAAATAAGTAAGGTTCCTGGGGGATAATGGCGAGCTTACGTCTCGAATCGTACAATGGGAGGTGTGAAATCTAGTCGTTAGCAAGTTAAATGCTGTTTCCGAGTTCGGGTTGATAGAGCTTGAAGAGGGTGATGGCGAGAGAGCTCTTACCGGAACCAGTTCTTCCAACGATGGCAACGTGCTCCTTCGGATTTATGTGTACGTTCACACCTTTGAGAGCAGGTTGGAGCTCCGGTCTGTACTTCATGACTAAATTGGAGATGTCCAAACCGATGTTGTTCTCCAACTTTTTAACGGATGTGTTCTTGGCTATCATCTCGTTGTGAAGGGTTTCTTCATTCTCAAGTTAAGCGTATTCGAGCATTCTCTCAATAGCTGGCATTTCCTATTCGGTGTTGGTTATCATTTCGATAACAGCAACCATTAAAGACTGAATGCTGTAACCGTACGAAACGATGATACCAGAATATTGAGCTAGTGAAGGTGAAAATGGAGCAATGATCATAGCCACACCAACAATTAAGAAAGCCATTACAGCTCCGAGCATGGTCATTCTAAATGACATCCACTTGCTTGTGCTTGTTGAATAATACTGAGTGTTGATGTTTAACAACGTAATTTCACGGAATTGTTATCTGAAATTCGTTTAAACGTTGTAAGCTCTAATGCTGGTCAATTAATCCAACACTTCCTGACATAAAGTGAAAACATTAGATCTTGAATTGGATTCCAATCTCTTTAATTGTGGTGTTACAGACCTGAACTTAGAAAACAATATTACATACACAATGACGCACGGTAATATTACGATAATGCACGGCCAGTTGAGGGCAGTAACAGTTATTAACATACCAACAATGATAGAAGCCTAGATCATCATCAAGACGAAAAATCTTCCAAACGAGAAATCAACAGTTTCAGTATCCTTGACCAATCTGTTTATTATTCTTCCTTGAGGTGTGGTGTCAAAAAATGACAGTTTAGTTCTCATAACAGCTTTTAACTGATCCATGTATATTTTTGCAGCCGCACTTATGCTGAAATTGAAAAATGAAAGGACATGAACCAAAAACGTAATAATGATGATTGCAACAAGTCCAATAAATACATAATAGTATTTTTTGCTATAAGGAACTGTTTACACAAAACCGGGCTATGTAATTTATTAATAACAAACCATAGCTTTTGACTTAATGTATTGAGACTCGCCAAAATCTTGATATGCTTTATTAACAACTTAATCAAGTGGGGAAGGAAGAGGGCCTTATTTAACCCATCCATATTTATCTGTCGCCCAATGAGATATAAGAACGCTAGAATACTAACTTACACCTTAGAATATTGCTAACAATATTATATATAACAGGAAATAGCCTGATTTACCCGCTCTAATAAATTTTGCATAAACGCCTGCTCCAATATTACCGTCACCAGTTAGTGCTTCTTCTTTAGTTAATTTGCCTGATTCCTACTATTTAACTTAAACATCTTATGGTTTTTCAAATTTAGATTAAGATTCAGATACAATATGGGATTATGATTGTTCAACATGTTCTCTATTTTCTACAGTTTTTGTAATTGTTCCATTTTCAATTGTGATAATTTTGTTGCAATCCTTAAAATAATGGGTTTGATGGGATGCTATTAGAACTGTTTTACCAAATTATTATAAGTAACCAATTATTACTTCGTTCCAAATTCTTTTACCAACATGAGCATCAACTGCTGACAATGGATCGTCTAGTAAATATATATCAGCATCGTTATAAATGGCTCTTGCTAAAGAGATTCTAGCTCTTTGTCCTCCACTTAAGGTAACACCTCTTCCTCCGACTTCTGTCAGATCTCCAGCGTTGAATATGGCAAAATCTGGTAACAAACAACAAATATCAACTATTTTGTTATATTTAATTTCGTCATATGGCTTGTAAAAACAAATATTTTCTCTAATCGTTGATGAAAATATTGGAGAATTTTGTGGGCAGTATGCTATTGTTCCTCCTAATTTTATAAATACATCAGCAGCGTTTTTAACGATTTATTCTTCCTCAAAGTAATCAAATTTTATTTAATGTTGTTCTTCTTTCTTAACTTTCGTGTCTATTGCTTTCATTTCACCTAAAATACAACTGAATAAAGAAGATTTGCCAGAACCCACCGGACCTTAAATACCAACTAATTCTCCTTTTCTGATTGAGAGATCTAATTCTTTAATTACTGGTTTTATTGTCTTTGGTTTGTCTTTTAACTCCCATTACTTTAAATTATATTCAATAACACACATATGTAAATATTATTTTATTAATATTTATTGTGGCGTGTCTTTTTTAGCAGCTAAAAAGTAGTTATCCATGTAATTCTTAATGTTCATAAAGAAGGTGATAGCTGGCAAGTTAAATTGAACACATGCTTGAACGCAAATCTTGTGAGTTAAATCAAACTGGTTATTTTAAATTAAAGATTAAACATCTTCTTGAACTTCAAGTGCGAAACCGATATCATTGTTTGTATGTCCTTTCTTTTCAAGTTTCCTGTCCAGTTTATTTTGTTTATTCTTTGCTTATTTCATTTTGTCAAATAGTAGTTACAGTTTAATTTTGTTAGCATTCATTTCCTTGAAACGGTCCATTTTCATGAAATAACTTGAGTCTAAATCTGGAGAAATCTTCTCATCATCCTCAAGTCCATATGCAAAACTGTGTTTATCTATGATTTCAATCGCCTTTTCAAATTCGGGCTACACATCAATGAAAGAACGATCAACTTCGCTTAACTGTAAAAAGGCTTGGATTCTTTTAAGTGAAATGATACCATCTTGAAGTGCCATTATGCAAACTGGTAAGAAACCAATGCTTACTTAAATGAAAGTGAATAAATAGATCATAGTAAAGCTCTTTGTAATATCTAATTTGTCCAAACCAATTAATGAACCAAATGCAATCATCGACATTACAACGTAGCTTGTAAAACCAGTTGTTAAATGACCAGCAAATGCAAAGCTAGCCCTTTTGACATAGAATAACTCTTATATGCGAGCATTTTCAATTCTTTTTTCTTAAAATTATTCTGTGTTGAATAGTTTTATAACTTTCACAGCATTCAGAATTTCTTAAATCTTTTGGCTTCTAATATCTTTCAAAGTTGCCATTCTGCCCAGAGATTTCTAAAGTATACCACCACATATGCCTATTATTGGGAAACAAATAAATATGCCTGCAGCACCAATTAAAGCAACAGGGTCAATGTAGCTAGCCAGGTAAACTATAGCAACTATTAAATCTAATGGGACAGTGAAGAGGTTATAAAATACTTTAGTGAAAAATTAAATTTTCATGGTGTCAGAAAACAATATATTAGCTAGAGAACCCTAAGCGTTAATGTTCTTTGTTGTTTCAGACAGCAACATCATCTTATTAAACAATGTATCTAAAAGAGCAGATGTTATTTTCACACCCAGTTAAATACAATTAATACTACATATTGAGTCAGCGATTGATCTAAGCGTTTAACCTAAACCTAGAATAATCCAGTATGGATAAAGTTTTGAAAAAATCCATTTGAGACCCGTTTAAAGGGATTTCTTAGTCATCACATCAAAATTAGGTGAAACTTAAGCTTCGCAGTCAAATAAGTTCATTGGTGATAATTTTGATTAGAACTATCTAATGCATAGTGGAGCTAATGCGCTTGAAAGTGTAAGCATCGGTATACCTATACACATACCAATTATATTCTTGCGATTAACTTTGAGAAAGTGCTTTAAAATTGGCTTCTTAGGATTTTTATTGTATTCAGTTGCGAATGCAGTTGCTTATCGTTTAGTATCTAAGTCAACTTTTGTAAGTTTAACATCAGACATTTACAGAGGCTACTTTTTAGCTTTCTTAGTAATCGAGTTTAACCAAGAATATGTGATGTCAATCATTAATGTGGAGTGGTAGCTAAACAAATCAAGTTAACACGAAAAATACTAAATAGACACGTTGATCATTATGCAGTCTATTATAACTAACTTTTATTTTTCCACCTCATGCATTTCTGTTAATGTATAAAAATAATGTGTGGTTATTAAAATTCATGTATTTATTTATTTCAGATATTGCCATATATATTATTTGTGATCATTTATGATTAAATATAAAGTAAAAGTAGTGTAATAGTATGTAAATATGTTGCACATGTATACAGGTAAACTCCAAAATGGAGTATTTTGAAATTTTTGATGTATTATTATAGCTTCTCTTTAATCTTTTCGCCTTTATTTTAATAATTATAATTAATAATTATTATTAACTCTATCAAGCTATTTAGTTACAATTAATATTATTGTGTGTCACTTGAATAATGTGTCACTTGCATATTCGTTTAATTCAGCTAGGGATGTTTTTTACTACCTTTATACTATTTTATACTACTTTTGAAGAAAAGTATACGCAACATCAATTTGAATGTTAAAGAGATTATAATATTAATATCAGGTTATAATTGTTTTGTTAAGTAACTAAATATACACATTAATAGGTGTTAAATGTGTTATTATTCCCGATTTATAAAATATATAAATTGAAATAATGAGTAATAAAACCTAGCACACGAAAGTAGGTTTTGTGCAGCACGATTATATCGCTTTCATTCTGATATTAGTATCTTTATAGTTATATTATTATATTATTATATTTATTGTTTTTTCTAAAACTCAATCTTAGTGTAAATATTGATAACTACTAAATCGTATTCTTAATTCGTTTCTTCAATAAAATGAATTAAACGACCAATAAACTTCTTGTTATTACACTGTAAATAATCTAAAGAGTTCACATTTTTTCGTTTATATCAAGTTTTAACAAAACAAATTCGTGTATAGTTCTTTTTGCCCTTTCAATGACAAACGCGTTTATACTCGTCACATTTTTGTTTTTAGCCTTAGAGACTGACGGAGCTTGTATCAGCTAAATGTTTTGGGATTTTGAAGTGAAAGCATTTCACTTTGAGCAATTTTAATGAGTTAAAAAGTATTGGGTATATTAAGTACTTATTTATTTAAAAGATATAAGATAGACACTTAGTTACTTAACTATTATCTGCGTATATCATCGATTCCATATCAAACGACCAATATGTTGTTACTGAACTTAGAATACGTGACTTAGTTTTCAATTTAGTACTTGCATTATAATTTAAACTTTATTAATTCCAAGTAATTCTTGTAATTTTAACACTAAATTTGTACTTACAAAAGTATCAAAAAGTTGCTTAATATTGTCAGTTATACCACGAATACAGGAAAGATATACACATTTGTAATTTAAATCAAAACACAAATCTTAAAATATCCAAATTATCAACCAATTTCTTAAATTGTACCTATACTTACTGCATTCATTTGCATTAATATCTTTAAATACAGCAATATGTTCCACTTCCATTATATGAAAACCTGGCAAATATTAGTATTAATAGCTGCTGTTATTCTAATAATTGGAGCAATAGTATTCTGTAATAAATTAGCATCTAGAAGAGTACGATATTAAACACCAAAAGATTTAAAGTTTGATATCAAAGATCAGATTAGAGAAGAAACAGACAGCAAACAGCAACCTGTAATTCGAGATCCATTATCATAATGTATTCAAAATCTTTCATAAATTTGTGTACCCACGATTTCTAGAGAAATGCTGCAATCAGTAAATATGGAAAATAGTTAATAAGTAGGAAACACATAAGTAGAACTTACAGAGATTTGAATTTTATTTTATCTTAATAAATAACAATATAAATTAAAAAATCAGTCTAAACTACTGTTTTACATTGTAATATAATTGTTTATTATCATTTATAATTTGAATACATTATTATTGCATGCAAAGCTCAGGTTATCAATAAAATCATGAATGTGGAGCAGTTCGTATTTGGTCAAAACCAGTAAGTTTTTAAATTATTCATTTTCGATTTTACTTTCTGCATCAATATTTTCACTTTGACTATAAGTTTAGTTTATTTTATTTGTGTTATTTTAACTTAGCGGATCCTCATGAACTTCTTCAATCGTTTCTAAATTAGTGTTAAAACGATTTAACATCTTTCTTTTGTGACGCATTATTTGACGTGGAAAAACGTTCTTACTTTACGCTTATATCTGTATAATTTGCGTAATTGTAATTGTAAGATATTTTTATTTTCAAATTACTAATTTGTAATTTTTTAGTTTTTTATTAGTTTACGTGTATCTAACAGTTTTTGCATTAAAATTACACTATTGTTTAAACAAATAAACAAAACCAAAGTTCAAATTAAAAACTCTAAAATATAAACTAAATGTTACATAATTATGTAATATAATTATTTTACATCACACGCCACTAAGCATTCTAAATATTTCTCCGAGTATTCCTTCGATTCCTCCCCATTCCATGTCTTCTTCTGTTTCTTCGAAGTATGCTTCTTGTGCCATTTCTAGTGCGCCGCATTCCCAAATGATTCCGAAGATCCATTTGAGTGTTTCCGCGTCATTGATCATTATAAAGTGGTTTAGGAGGAAGGCTATTTTGCTTTCTTTGGTTTCTTTGAACACAATTTGCAGATAGAACTGAGCCAGCGGTGAATGCACGATATATGTGTCAAAAAATTCTTAAAGTGAGATGTCTTATACTTGCGAAAGGTTTTCAGTAAGTGTGTTTTTGAATTAGTTTATTTCATCTTATTCAGCAGCTGACAATAAGACTAGATTTGAAATAGTTTGACCCGGGTTCGTCATTTGAGTCATAAACTGTTAATAGAAGTCATCCGGTAAGTGAACCGTTTGTGAATTTGATAGTTTTGAGGTGAATAAACGGCAAAGGAGCGGTTCGGAGTGGAAAACGGTGTGAATATGGTCTATTAAATCAATTCCGGTCAAAGATTTGTAATAAACTTGGAGCTAATTGGGGTCTACGAGGAATAAACCGAAATACATGTAGAGATCCGGCCGGTGGGCGTTAATGGACCTTATTAAGTGAGCGCATGCTTGGTAGTCTGATAGTAGCATTAACTCGAATAAGTGCAAGTGCTCCTGATTGCTTTACCTGAGTTAATACTTTAAACAGTAGCCAGTTGCGGTTTAGTAGAGCATAGCTAGACGTTAGAATTCTACACGTGTCATGGATAGAATTAACATAATCAATTTTTCAATTTTTACATCCTACTCGTTTTCAAAGCATTCAATCAAAATCTGGACATTCTCAAGCTGAGTCATTAAAGTGGAAAACAATGAGGAAATAACATAATAATGTAATAATTGCAAATATCAATGAATATTAACTTTCCAACATGTATTCAAGTAACTAACTTAAACAAAGTAACTGATGAGTTGATAAATATGTATTGTCTCAATTAATAATATCATATGCAATATATAAGCAACAATAGAACATAGCCTAGACACAATACAGTTTATTTTAACGAAATGATCAAATAGTATCAAATAAAATTAGAGAGAATAAATTATTTGAAAAATAATGATTGAAATATATATTTAAATATTCTATAAACACCTATTACCCCCATTTTGGGATATTTCCACTGTGATCACCACTTTTTCTTCAACTGTATTCAATAATAAATGGAGTGGCATCCATTTTATACGTTAAATTAATCGCTTTATATTATAATCTTTTCGTGTCCACTCCAAACGTTTTCTTCGTTAGTTATTTAGTAACGTCATATTATAACGTCATATTTAATTATATTTCCACTTCACCATGGATTATGTAATAATTTTCAGCAATTTACATTATGACTCAAACACAGTTATTTGAAGAAATATTAAAGTTGTTCCATTGATGGAATTGTAATTTTATAGGTATTAGGTACATTCAGGGTTGAAATAAATATATTAATACGTTATTATGTTAGCATCACTTTATATGTATAAAATAGGACGAATATCTCAAAAATTTACGGATATATCCCAAACAACACTAATACAATAATTTAAATACAATAACTAAAAAATCATAGTGTTACAGATTATTTAAAAATAACAAGTATGTAAATACATATAATATTATAAGAGAGATATACTGAGTGGGCATAAATGACGGGTTGAGCCCGTTTTGAAAGTGGAAATATGGGCGAGCTATGTTTCGCTTTCGAAAGTCTCAATGAAGTCTGTTTGTGCCGTCTCGAGGAAGTGATATATACATATAATATTATAAGAGAGATATAACAAATATCAATATATAATTGTAAATTAACATATCATTTATATTTATTCAAAAATGATGGTTATTCGATGTTAAATGATTACTGTGATTTTTCGCTTTGTATATTCTGATAAGTAGATAACGTTTCTTAATGTTATGTTATTGTACCCGATTAATTGGAACAGTTTGTATCTCTACTCGATTATTCTTAGTGATTATTCTCAGTGTTAATTTACATATCAACACTTTAGATCGAATTGTGTTAATTTATACACTGCGGAAATTAATTACATTCAAGGTATACAACATTATGGTGAAGTTACTTTTCCGCGCATTTATTCACTATTCTATGAATTTCTGCTTAGATTTCTTTATCTAATAATTTCTAAGATTTCGGTATATAATTAATTTCCGATTAATAAGAGAACCAGTTTTTCAAGCTTTCTTTTATTTTAGCAGTATCATAATCCTTTATTTGCACACTCATCTCATCAAGGATCGTTTTTCTAGTAAATTATTGTTGATCTTAGTATATGGACGCAGAAAACTTGTGAAATTCGGCCACAAGTGACGACATTAGTGAAATGGAAATTTATAATTATGAATTTTATAAATTATTGTTATTATGCTATTTAGAGACTATATAGAAAAAATGGAGTCAATATCAGCGCTGGATTATTTATTGTGGCATTAACTATCACAAGGAGAATGATATAAGTGTTGCAAAGACACAAATATTCGTCCAAGCACAATTTCAGGTAAACACACATTAACCGTAATTTTTACCTTTAAGTGAAAGGTATTTTATTCCAAAATGCAAACAATGAAAAAATGATTAATTATATTTAGCAACTACTAATTGGGAAATAAAGCAGATATTTGTTAATCACAGATATGTCGTAGTTAGTTAAAGTTAATATTTATTATATATTCAATAATCATGGTGATGCTATAACTTATCAGCAATAAACTCTCTGATCCTGATTCTAAAAAATATGTGTCTTCGGTTCTAAATAATATAACACACATAGTGTCATTACGCTATTTAGATTATTTCATTAATATCTTAAATCATGATGAAATTTTAAATGAATGAAGTTAACCGAGTGGAACCATTTGCTTCTCTTCTACGAGTCTAATTATTCCTATAAATAATTTAGTAATAGAAAATCTTAGTTCAAGCAAAAATGATTCATAGCACGTATTGACAGGATTTTGAAGGTGCCAAAAACCAAATAATGAGGTAGCCTCGATTTAAAATAGGGTTTAATAGTTCAATACATATATTAACAATAGCTCACTTGATTTTGTTTAATTCTTCAGTTATCACTCCAAATCAATTAGTGGTAAAATACATAAAAATTGAAAGTCTCTATTTCAAATGCTTTAAAAATTACAAAATAATTGCTATATAGTTGACTATGCCAAAAATTAATTATTAACTAAATTACACTCCACCTGTTCTAGATATTATATTTCAGGTAGGTCTTTGTGTATCAAAGCTATTCGCTGTCGAAATTAATATATTTGTTACTTATTATACAATATCATCACTGTGCTTTAATTTTGTTTTTCTCAGCGGCTTAAACTTTTTTAAAGCTGTAGCGAAATTAAAGCCGTCAGATTATAACTTAATAAAAATTAATTAAATTGTGAAAGTCTGGAAGATAAAGTATCATAATAATTGATTATTTTTTGTATGAACTCTTTCACATCGTAGTTTGAATTAAACAAATTTTGTGTTCTTGCTATAAACTCAAAATCCAAACAAGCTAATTCTGTTATATCATTATTGCTTGTAATAACGTTGAATATTAAAAGTTAATCAATGTAATCTATCTCGTTTTAGAATTTGTTAATTTTAAGAAGTTTCTTAGTTAAGACTAAAATAAAGTTTAAATTTTAATCCATTGTATTAGGTTCACTTGACCTATAATGATACTGTAATAAAGTAACTTGAACTGTGAATGTAATCAATTTAGCAATTCAATAGTATTACAACTTCAACAAAAGAGAGTGGAAATATTATTTATAACAGAAAATAAAAATTGTAGTAATGATCTTACCTATTAAGAATTTCTCCAGTAACTCAGAATTAAATGGTTCCAATCAAAAATAATGCTTATCATGAGACAAATACTCAAATACAAATTACTTTTGAATAAAGACACCGTGAGTGATACTGTGTAATATTTAAATTAGTAATTCATATATCATACTACTGTGTGTCGCTCTAAGTTAGTATTCATATTTGTACTATGATATAATAACACAAATATAGTTTTAAGTGCATTGTGAAAAGAGGTGAAAAGCAAAAAATATTTAATATTCTTTGGAACTATACATAGTTATGAATAATATTTAAATAGTTTCATTCCAACTTATTTCATTAATTCATGTCGCCACTTGTATTCGGCCATAATGTCGTCAGGAATTTGTTTCCTTTTTTTTGGAAGAATTCTCTCCAAGAATAATTATTGGATCTTTTTTGATTTGTAGTTTTCTTAAAACATTTAATTCAAATTACTAGTTATTTGGTCATAGTCTATGCATTTAGCGTATTTCTGATAAAATTGTTTAATCAACTCTGTTTCCGGGTCAATACAAGGCTCAACCTTTTATTTAACTTCATTACAGTGTGCACATTAACACTACGCATATTACCAAAATATTTGCCGTTATATTTAATCGTTTATAATTTAACTTTTTAAAAGCGGTTATTTAGGTTAGTATAATTCAAAAGGTTGCTTCTGAATATAAAAAGGTTGACATTTTTCGCAATTACACGCGGATTCTTTTCCATATTTTGATAAATATCGCAGACATACCCATCCTTCGAGTCCATTATAAGTAGTAAATCCTAAATCGCCATATAAGTAGGTAATAACAAGCGGTTCATGTCTTTTTATGTATGTAAGCGGCTTAAATTCTAATTTATTATAATCTTAATTTTAAAGTGGTTCCTTTATCAGCCTGATTGTATTTTATGCAATAACTGATACTTCTTCAGGACATATTAAATTGTCAAAGAAATATTTGTTCTAAAGTAAGTATTCTCCCCTCCTCATAATTTTAATGCCCGATGATGGTTCTGGAACAATTGGGAAATCTGGAATCCACTCAAAACTAACTTTTTCGTTGAATATAAGTTTGAATTTTTCTTGTGGTTCTAAGGTAGTGAATAAGCAATATTCTTAATTGAGTTATAACTCATAGTAATCTCCATATTGCAATTTATTTGTTTCTAATATATTTTCTTCAATAGATACAATTTTCACTCTTACGTAATTATTTATATTTGTAGGATATTATTCTCTGAAAATGACTTTGATATAGATTTTTACTGGAGATAGTTTAATACGCGGTTCAGTAAACTTAATATTCTGTTCTTTTTGTTTGTGCATTTAGTCCAGAATTTAATACTTGTTTTCAAAAGTTAATTTTGTTTCTCCCATACGTTGTATCTGAATTGTGTTATCTTTGAATCTATCTAAATTATATTTTGTTGCATCACTATATTTAGGTAAGTTTTGATCAAAATCAGGGGTCCATATTCCAGAAACTTTATGCTCAAAATGAAGTTATATATATTCGGTATCTTAGTGGTGAATTCTCTGTATCTAATATTAAACCCCGCGTTTCAAAATGTAATATTATCCGTAATAAACTAAATTCCTGTTTTATTAATCATATATTTAAACTTATGTTTCGCACACTTACTTATTTGGTTCGCTTTAATTAGGTTCTATATCGTCTATTTGTATGTAGCAAAATTAAAGCACTATTGGTGCTAAATTAAATGCATTACCAGGTATTACATTTTGATAACATTCTTCGAGTTTGGTTTTGTTAATTGATTAAAATGTGTGCATATTTTTGTTGTGGCGTGGATTGGTTACAAAATATATTCTTAATTAGCAATTTAATATATTTTAATGCGACTTAAGTTAAGTTAAATCACACATCTAATGCGCAATATTACAATATATTTCAAAGCATTATAAGCATATAGTATATTATAAATCAACATCGATGCTAATATATAATTACTATATTACCTCGAATACAGATCCCCACTCCTATTCACTAACAGATATACTAACAGACCCCGAACCTTGTTGATTTCCCAAAAATATCAGGATCATAAGTGAGAGCAAATACGTCTGATTATGGTTCTTTTTATTTATCAGGTTCCATTTTATTTCCTTTTCTGATAATATACGCAAATATTCTTAAAATATCAACAAATATTTGACATTTCGTAATAAATAATTAGATAGATAAATTTTGAGCACATATGCTTTAAAATATGATTAAATTAGTCAAGCGCAGATGAATACAGTTCATTTTAACGATAGACGATAGGATCAATAATGTAATAATAATACAGTGAAAATTATGTTGTAAAATATGATTGAAACCATACTATATTCACTCTAAACCCACTCATCACCCTCATTTTTCCACTGTGAACACCACTTCTTCAAGTTATGTATTCAATAATAAATGGAGTGGCATCCATTTATATGTTAAATTAATCGCTTTATATTATAATAATATCGTGTCCACTCCAAACGTTTTCTTCACCAGTTATTTAGTAACGTCAGCACACGTAATTCTCGTTCAAGAAGCCGAAGTTCATTCCAGAACCGCAGATAACGCGCAGGCCCCGTTCGACGATGCAGCCGCGCTCAGTTCCTGGTGGGAAAATTGATTCGCTCCCTCAAATTAACGTCAAACGCGTTGATTTCGAACTCGGAGAAATGGAAACGGTAAAATGGAAAAATAAACGGATCAAATAAAGAGAAGATGTCGAGTACTTGTTCTAAAATGGAAAATGAATATATTTCGTTTTGAGTTGAATCAGGTTTCACAGCATTGAAGTAAGAAAATTATAATATAACTGATTAATAATTATGAGTTGCCTGCACAATGAAAAATAACATGCATTACACTTGAACCAACCAACATTTCTTACGAACGTTAAGGATTTTCAACGTTTTTAAGCGTTAAGCGAACGTTAAACTAATGTACACGTTAAACTAATGTAATCTGTAATGATTATTATAGTATATATTCAAAGATAGATATATAGAGAAGATGTCGAGTACTTGTTCTAAAATGGAAAATGAATATTCATTTTGAACCAGGTTTCAAATTAAAACAGCTTTAAACACTAAATTCAAATTTATACGTAAAGAAGGTATGATTGTTTTGTTGCAATATAATACTACAAAGAAAAATGGTCAAGTGAGAGAATACACTTTATATTAGGTAAGATAAAGGACACATTTAAACAAATAACACTTATAAGGTTACCATTTTTTATATTACCCTTATAAGTGAAATGAATCCAAAAATATTGTTGAATTTTGAGGTCATGACACTTGCCTATAAGTGAATGTGTTTTACATGATGGAAAACTCCCTAAGGGGGTTATTTGATGTCCAACCCCTTGTAAGCGAGTTTACCTGAGAAAATGATACCCACTCTCAGAGGTTATTAAAAAATTAAAAGCTAATTTGTTCTTAATTCAAAATTAAGAAATTGAAGATGTTTTGTTGAAGAGAGAATAAACCCCAGTAGGTAGAAGTCGAGAGAAACCAAAGCACCAATAATAAATGAACAAAAAGATAAATCACAGTATTAGTTATTATTACTCGTTCTATTTCATAAATGCTTTTCTTCTAATCTACTTTCCTATTATTTTGATAGTATATCTACCATTGAGGATCATTCACCCTTATTAATAATTGAAAGGTATTCTAAAAGTTTCACTATGATACATAATAATAAGCTTTCATGTAATAAATTATCAATATACGAATCACTTCAACTTGGCTGCGATGTCCTGCTCGATGGTAACTTCTGGGAACTCGATGATTCTGGCGACTTCCTGGCCGTTTTGCAGGGCGATAATAGTTGGGATTCTTTTAGCCTGATACTTTTCAGCGATTCCAGCTGGATCATGCTTCTATCTGTCTACGAGGCAGTCAACAACCTTAACGTTTGGAGTTTTGGACAAAATCTTCTTAACGAGTGGGAGGGTGTAAACGCAGTCGCCGCACCATGGAGCGTGGACCACGATCAGCTCGAATTCTTTGGCGTTTAAAACTTTGATGGCCTCTTCATTTGGTTCATACCAATCGGAAACTGGGTAATCATTGAACATTATAATGAGAAGTGGTTGACACAATTTGGTTAGGTCACGAAAAATTATTAAAAGTACAAGAGTGAACAGGTTTTTGTTTATGTATCTTAGCTAGCTACTATTGCTTAGAAATGTTTTTCTTTGAACTAAATATAAAAGATGATTGTATTATTTTGATATTTCATCTATATTTTGTTTTTCTAGAAAGTATTATACGATTAATACAATGATTAGTTCAACAGAAAGATTGATTGCTTAGCGAATACTTCTTGATTAAGTTATCATCCATATTGAATTTAGTTTCTTTCTTATGACAATTAATTCAGTTTAGAAAAATAACTAAATAATTGTAATCATTTCCATTGAACTCTTCCATCGCCGACTGTAATATTCAAACCTTCTTGACCTTGTCCTAGAACTTCTTCTAATCTATCTTCTGCACCTTCACAGACAGATCTGAGACCTCCAAAACACTTCTTGATCATAAGAATCTGTTCTTCCAAATAAGAAACTCTCTTTATTAATTCTTCGTTTTCCTCTTTTAACATTATTAGTTCTTCTTTATCTTCAGCCTTTTTCTTGTCTCAATAGTATGATCTCACCTTTCCTAAACCAGATCAATAAGAAACTAACAACATTCATATTTTAGAAGAATATGATCAATTAAATTGTTCAATTGAATTAAATTATAAGTATCACATTATTTCACTAAGACACGGATACAGATCATTTATATTTTGCGATTAATCGTTTAGTTCGCTCTTTTGCCGCGTCCTCACTCATAATCTAATTGAATAGTCGCTAGTTTTCAGGCAACTTTGGCTCTTCAACAACTTTAACGGTTTATACTGTGAATAAATTAACTTCAGTTATTTTTTCAGTGTTCAAATCATTTTCATTATTATTCTCATAGTTTGACATTTGAAGTGGACTAAATATAGTATTTAATATATTAATAAAAAATGATGAAATAATAATAATAAAGGAATGAAAATACATTACTACATTACCTCGAATGCAGACCCCCACCCCTATTCACTTACAGACCCTCTGTTGATTTCCCGAAAAATATTAAGGGGTCTATAAGTGAGAGCAAATCTGGCTGATTATGGCTCATATTTTATATCAGATTTGATTTTACATTTCAGTTACAGACCCCTTTTCTGAAAATTTTCTTCGAATATCAACATATTTTTAGATTTTTGCTATTTTAATGAATATAATAACTAAAATAGTATGATATATGATAGACTGTTAAGTTTCTTCGTTTGTATTAGTCTTAAAACACGTTAAAATCAATATTATTTAATCAATTAAATATCAAATCATTTCAGTTACAGACCCCAAATACAGTTCAGTTAAAAGACCCTTTTATTCATAAATATTGAAAGGGTCTGTAACTGAGCACTTTTGGGGTCTGTAAGTGAATAGGGGTGGGGGTCTGCATTCGAGGTAATGTAGTATGGAAATAGCTAGGACGTTGGAAAGGTATATATGTAATATTCTTAATCTTTCTAATACTATTTCTATTTATTCTCTTCAATCATCATAGGACCTACCATACCTAAATGGCTTTTTGTTCCGATATTTCTGAAAAATTTAGTGTAAATTATTGTATCAAGTTAAAGTTATATTGAAGTAGTTCTGATTATTTCGTATATCCATATTTTAGAATTATAATTTAGTGTACATAAAATTAAACATCTCTTCAACAACAATAGTCTTTTAACGACTAATTTTGATAAATATTCACTTCAATGTCTGAACAGGATTTGAAACAAGAAACCAGCGAAATTAATCAGAATGAACTCGTCTCAGAACCACCAAAAACGATTACAGAAAATATTAACGTAGAAGAGTAAAACACGTTTGCTTAAAGTTAACCTCCTTCAAATTAGTTAGAAACTAATTAAGACAATTTACACAGTGATGTTTTACTTGCTCCTCCTTTGCCACTTGCTCCACCAATGCCAATGAATTTTATTGAAACGATTGATTATCCACAAATGAATCAAATTTAAGTTCCAGCAATATTAGAAACCTATAAAGAACCATAATAAACTCTCCTCACACCTATTATTCAAAACTCATATCAAACGCAAAACTACACAGTGGTCATAGAATCTGATAAAAGTTAGAGTAAATAACCCACATAAGTTATCAACAAAACAACAAAAACTGGGTGTATGGGATTTTGCCTCTGTTTTACTTGCTTTTTCACACAAATATTTAGTATGTTAAAGTTTCTCATGACTGGTCTCGGTAAGGCTATATTCTACACAACTAAAGGTGTTGGGTATGTTATATATTATATATTTTATGGGCTCTGGTCTGTAATTAAATGTAGTTGTAAACTATGTTGTGGGTGCACTGCTTGCGATGATTGAATGAATCATTTATCTATATTATTATATTTAATAATTCTGAGATATTTATCACTCGAAAAATGATTAAATAAGTTCAGCAGCCTTACCTCTGAAGTCCAGCTTAACGCCAACTCCTCCATTTTTCAATGCTTTTGCCTCAACTTTTACGATTGCTTCACCTACGGATAAAACTGTTCCAACCAACCAGAAGCTAGCTCTTTTACCTTCAATAACAAGCTCTTCGAGACGCAATCCAGTATTATTTGGAAGAGCGTCGATTACATCATCTAGAGATTACATTTCAGCTAATGTGTATTTGTGCTCGTTTTCGGGATAAGTTGCAAAAACCGCTGCATAATCAGCAACTAATTCATTTGAAACTAGATCGTAGGTTCCTGTTTCAATATTGTCCAACTATATTTCGTCTTCTTCTCCCTCAAGAATATAGGATAAAGAAAGTTTTTTAAGCGTTGCTTCTTCGACAGTTTTATATTGTTTAATAACTGTTATTTGACTGTCTGATCCTGGATAGTTTTCCTTTCCAATTTAAATAGTCCATTCTTCGAGTTATCCAGCATCACAACTAACTTTGAAAACAAACATTACTTCAACGGCAGACTCTTAGAAATAGAAAACTTTACATACTTCAACATTAACATCATCGTTTTACTTAGAAATTTGTTAGAAATTCGAATTTGTAAATACTTTCTTAAAGTTTTTGAAATTCTTGTTTAATTTAATAAGATCGGAATCATGTTGTTTTTCTACTACAACTGTAGAAGCATTTTGAACTGGTTTGGGCTTCTTGAATTGCAAAGTTGTAATTTCTTAGTTTATTAATGCTGCTGAATTATTTATGATATCATCCAAATTAAAATTCTCAATAACGGTATTATCACGCTCGCGAATAATCTCAGATACAAAGCCATCGCTTTATATAGCAACAACCTATTGTAATATTGGTTGTAAACATGAAAATTGCTTAGAAAGACGACTCAATGCCTAGATGGAAGCTAAACGAACTTGTACATTATCCAATAATGCACGTTGCCACAAGCTTACAGATAACTGCTTTGCTTCAGCTTCAGTTTGGCATTCAAGTTGAGCCAATTAATCACATATTTACTTTGTCATATTTGCATCACTTACATCGTCAAAATTTTCAATTAATTCGTATGTAAGCTTAGATTTGAGTGTTAAATCATCAGTTAACTTCACTATCTCTGAAATAGATTAAAATCCTGTACGTCTAATATCAGTATCAAGTGATTTCAAAAATTACTAAAGAATTGGAACAAGATATGAATATATCTCTGGCTAACGTGTTAAATTAAATATCAAATCTAAGGCTGATTGTTTTAACTCACCTGATAGTGAGGGAAGCAGTGCTGAAAGTTTGACAATAGTTTATGGATCTTTTGTCGACGTTATTAAGTGTATCGTTGCTAAGGTTTAAATTGTTTAATTAGAACTTTGAAGTTAATTTTACAATAAGTTGTTGAGTGGCGTCATATCAGTTTTAGTTGCTTAATTATTAATTGCTGACGAATAAATTTTCAAGATTTAACGCAAAATAGCTATTTTTTCATGATCTTCTTCAGCTTTGGCAAAGATAAATGTGAACGCTTAGAATAATACATTAATTTATGGCTTAATAGTACTATATTAAAGTTGAGCTATAGCTTAGATAGCAGATAAATACGAAGCTAATTTTTCATATAAACAATCAGTTAGAGAAGATGGTACAAATTAAAGATAAATTTATAATTTCTTACGATCATCAAGAGCTAAAGTTTGTAACTTTTACAATAAACAAATACTAGCATAAACATTTCCGCTTTTTGCTACTTGTTAAATTATTTTGTCCACTTGCAAAGCATCACAAATGCAATAAGCAGCTGCACCAGAAAATTTATCAACTAATTGTTAGTCGATTTAAATATTTTGTTGTTTAGCAGCAATGGCTCCAGACGCGGCAAGGCGTGAGTTTTTAGTATCTAGAGTTGATATTCTTACTAATTTTTAAACATCAGCAAGACTTGCTTAATTAGCTATAGCACCAAGAGCGCGTATGGCTTGTGGTTACATAGCTGGTTCCTTTTCATAAATTTGGACTAAAGATCTTGTACTGAAGAACGCTGATTTTACTTATGGTGATATTTTTCTTATTACCATAATAGCTAATGCATGGACATGTTGAGATGGGTTTTAAAATGTCTTTGTAACTTAAAAGAAAAGTTCTTCGGCTTATTTAGGTGTTATTGAAAAATCTGGTTGATTAAGACAAAATAATAGACGAGTTAGCACAAGTCTTTATTATTCAAGGCTTTGCCCCTTTTCACCTAAATATTTAGCTTCTGATAAGCAATATGCTAAATTGAGGTTTTAATTCATGGCTTATGTTGTTTCCATATTAAATAGAGGATGGTGTGGGACCATTTACTTATATTAATACTAAAAATGATAAATGTTGATCCACTCCCTTTACCAAAATCTATGAAATCATCCACTGAACAAGCCTTAAAATAAGAAATCGAACTTCTCAAATCTTAACTATCTGAAAAAGGTCTTTCTTAAGATTAACTTAACTTTTCTACCAATAATGATTTCTAATAAGAACAATTACAAACAGAAGAAGAATTATTTGCAACCGTTAGACCTGAAGAAGATAAGGATGTGATAATCGAATAACTCAATGAATAACTGAGACTTGCAAATGAAGAATTGCTCGAAGTATAAGAAAATTAATTGGAAACAAGAAGAACTCAAATTAAGCTTTAAGAAGAAGGCAAAACCGTTGAATAATTAGAATATGATATGGAATTAATGCGTTAAACCATGGCTGAAGAAGATAAGAAAAAGGCTGAAGATAAAGAAGAACTTATAATGTTAAAGGAAGAAAACGAAGAATTAATAAAGAGAGTTTCTTATTTGGAAGAACAGATTCTTATGATCAAGAAGTGTTTTGGAGGTCTCAGATCTGTCTGTGAAGGTGCAGAAGATAGATTAGAAGAAGTTCTAGGACAAGGTCAAGAAGGTTTGAATATTACAGTCGGCGATGGAAGAGTTCAATGGAAATGATTACAATTATTTAGTTATTTTTCTAAACTGAATTAATTGTCATAAGAAAGAAACTAAATTCAATATGGATGATAACTTAATCAAGAAGTATTCGCTAAGCAATCAATCTTTCTGTTGAACTAATCATTGTATTAATCGTATAATACTTTCTAGAAAAACAAAATATAGATGAAATATCAAAATAATACAATCATCTTTTATATTTAGTTCAAAGAAAAACATTTCTAAGCAATAGTAGCTAGCTAAGATACATAAACAAAAACCTGTTCACTCTTGTACTTTTAATAATTTTTCGTGACCTAACCAAATTGTGTCAACCACTTCTCATTATAATGTTCAATGATTACCCAGTTTCCGATTGGTATGAACCAAATGAAGAGGCCATCAAAGTTTTAAACGCCAAAGAATTCGAGCTGATCGTGGTCCACGCTCCATGGTGCGGCGACTGCGTTTACACCCTCCCACTCGTTAAGAAGATTTTGTCCAAAACTCCAAACGTTAAGGTTGTTGACTGCCTCGTAGACAGATAGAAGCATGATCCAGCTGGAATCGCTGAAAAGTATCAGGCTAAAAGAATCCCAACTATTATCGCCCTGCAAAACGGCCAGGAAGTCGCCAGAATCATCGAGTTCCCAGAAGTTACCATCGAGCAGGACATCGCAGCCAAGTTGAAGTGATTCGTATATTGATAATTTATTACATGAAAGCTTATTATTATGTATCATAGTGAAACTTTTAGAATACCTTTCAATTATTAATAAGGGTGAATGATCCTCAATGGTAGATATACTATCAAAATAATAGGAAAGTAGATTAGAAGAAAAGCATTTATGAAATAGAACGAGTAATAATAACTAATACTGTGATTTATCTTTTTGTTCATTTATTATTGGTGCTTTGGTTTCTCTCGACTTCTACCTACCGGGGTTTATTCTCTCTTTAACATAACATCTTCAATTTCTTAATTTTGAATTAAGAACAAATTAGCTTTTAATTTTTTAATAACCTCTGAGAGTGGGTATCATTTTCTCAGGTAAACTCGCTTACAAGGGGTTGGACATCAAATATCCCCCATAGGGAGTTCCATCATGTAAAACTCACTTATAGGCAAGTGTCATGATCTCAAAATTCAACATTATCTTTGGATTCATTTCACTTATAAGGGGTTAAAAATGGTATGAGTCTTATTTTACTTATGAGTGTTATTTTTTCAAATGTGTCAACCTTCATTACCTAATATAAAGTATATATTCACTTGACCATTTTGATTTCGTTCCTCAGCGTTTGAATTTATTGCCTGATCGTTTCCGCGTCTTCTCCGTTACAAATTTGCATTTTGTGCATCAGGCAGTTAATCAGTTTGCTCCTCGTGCTCACAAAACGCTCCTTCTCCGTTTATTATTCCAAAAATTGCTTGTACTTGAACGAGCCGAGCTCCAGTGCGTGCTTCTTCTTCCTCAAAACCTCGTTCTCGTAGAGGAATCCGGTGTAATAATGCTCCCTGCCGAGTAAGTTCCGCTCGTTGTCCAACAAAGAGAAGTTGAGCATGTGCGCGTTCTTGTCAAGCTTCTAAAGTCTTTTGTTCAGGTACATGTAAATATACTGGGGATATAATGGGGAGGTGGTTACTGCGTTCTGCTTGTACTGCATGTCATGCACTTGAATTGTGTCGTAGAGCACTAAGTGATTCAGCGCCACGTTGTTACGCAGCGGTTCAAGTTGAGATGGTTCAAGAATGCGGTTAAAAGATATATCCAGGTACTAAAGATTAGCATGGCCGCGCAAACCGGATAAATCATCAATTTAATTGAACTGGAGCAGCAAATAACGCAAATTGGGCAAATGCTCCGCGAAAGACGTAGACTAGATCTTATTCCACGAAGCGTTGATGGACGTTAGATTCTTCAACGTCGACAACTAATTCAAAGACGTAAGACGGTTGTCAAACAAATAAATAATCTTTGCTGCATAATTGCCCTTCTGAATGAAACTCAAATTTTCCAACATACTGTCGCCCAAATCTATCGATAGCTAATCAACATCGTTCACAGAATCCATAGATTCCATTTATTGATGTGTGCAAATAATATTATGAAATATAATTTAAAATATAAACAATTGTGTATTTAACACTTCACACAATAATATGTTTATTATCAAAATAGCAATCCAGTTAAACTGCTTTGCACTAAACACAACAATAATATATGATGTACAATCTAATTCGGTATAATTCTAAGGATGGCCTTCTGAGACTTTAGGTACGAAAGAAGAATATATATGTAGTACTCTGTTAAATAATTAATAATATACAGGGTATGTTCAAATAGGAGATCAAAGATTTATATCAACGCAAAACACATTTATATTTGGAAAATATGTTCATTTTATCCTTTAGTGTTAGATTTAGAATCAATGCACACACAATCAAGTTAAGCCCTTCAGTGTTGCCGCATTTGGCTTTTCGTTTTTATAAATTGATATAATGATTTAAGGTGCCGCTGGCTCATACTCAGTTAAAGTATTTGATAGAGCTACGATAAAACCATTTGGGACTGCAAACTATTAATTAACGCCTGGTTCTGAATAAATAAACTTTGAATTAGGTTCAGCACTTACTTGCGACTTGCCATAAGATGTATCAAATTCGATTTTATTTATTACTGTGTAAATAAACGGTGTTGAAGTAGACACATAATAAACAACTATCCAAGCACAAATACCTGGAATCTAAGATTCAGATCTAAATACGTATCCGTTACAATTTAATACATATTAGTTATTATTTGAACAACTGTTTTAGTAAGTATGCGGTAGAAGATTAATTGAGTTGAGAGGTTTATTTTATGTTATTAATTTTGTTGAAACGAAATAATGTTAAGCTTGTCAGTATTTCCACTTCGCAAATAATTAACAAAATTCTCGAAAACGACTTCAACCATTTAATAGGTAAATTACTATTTTTGTGTTCAATATATATTAAAACATATTATTCGTATTTTAAATCACTTTATTCATTTTTTATAAATGTGTGTGTACCCTCTTATGTCATTTTATTCACTAATATGCGTTTTATAACACTCTGGACACAAATGATATCCTTTGCACGAACACACATATCTGCTATTACATTATTTGCAGCCGACACATTACGCACTTACTTTTGTATATACATGATAGTGTTTATATGCTTCTATTACTGGTCCTTTAATTGGGCTTACTGGTTGGTTACAACCTTCAATTTTTCGTGGTGTAGCTTTAATTTCATATTTTGTTAGATTTATTTTCATTTAATCAATTATGCTTTCAACATAATCCGTTATTTTAATTTCTTTATATTCTGGCTGCAATAATTTCATCAAAGAAAACCCATTAACTAATATTACTTACATAAAATAAATAAACATCCTTGTGGTCCAACGAGTACATCGTCCTGGAAACTTAATATTTTTTGTAAGTTGGTCTACGTAATCAACTCCTTTATAATTATTATTGTAGTAACGAACTATTTCAGGTTGTTCTCTGGGAATACCACGAGAACTTACAAATTCTTACATTTAACAGGGTTATTTCACAAATTTTGATTTTGTATATATCATGGTTAAAGTTTTCTACTTTTTGCATTACCATTAAAGGACGTTTACATCTTTAACTAGAACTTATTTAGTCGTTTTCTTTAGTTTTACTTCTTTAAACACAGGATATTAAACAACTTAATTCAATTACAACTTCTCTAAATTTTATGATAATTCTTTACCAAGTCGACTTGGTCTAAAAGTTCCAACATATTCAAGCCCTATTGATTTAATATACTCAACTACGTCAATTGTACCATAATAATTATCACAGAATAGTGTGCAGTTAGAAAAATCTTAAACTCTTGATACAGAATTTCGAACTTTGGTTTCTTTTGGTTTATTTTAGCTCAAAACTTCTTCTTCATGATCATTAAATATTTTATTTAGTTCTTCTAGATCATCTTCGTCATATTCATAGTCAGAATTTTCAGATTCTTCTTCATCAGATTCTATACCGTCTAAATTTGTATCGATTTCTTCTTCAGGTTAATCTAATAACAATTTAATATGACCATAACAGACATTGAATGTATTTCCTCCCATTCTCTGCAAGACATTCCAACTTCATCAGCTATAAACTAATTGCGTATTTTAGTGTTCTTAGACCAATTATCTTAGACAGATCCTCGCTCTTTACCTGATATCATCATTGTAAATAGTATCATTAAGTATTTATCGAATTCTGATTTAGTTAATCTAGAATGCCCTCCATATTTCTACATTTTTCTTACTTCAGTCAAAGTTTTAATGTTATTGTAGAATTATGGAGTAAATAATTATGTATGGGTTTCATAGATGCTTTCATTCATTGTTGGCATTATTTTTGTTAGGTGCGAAGTGGAAATACTGACAAGCTTAACATTATTTCGTTTCAACAAAATTAATAACATAAAATAAACCTCTCAACTCAATTAATCTTCTACCGCATACTTACTAAAACAGTTGTTCAATTATGTAGCAATGCTCATAACATTAGTAAATGTAAAAGCATGCTATAGATGCTAACAAAAAATGATTTTAACGAAATTTCTGTTATTTTAACAACGTAAACAACTTTGACTATTGATGGAACTCCAACTGTTTATAATCAATCAGTTATATGTCCTATAACTAATATTCACAATTCGTATTAAGATGATTGTTTTGACACTGTAAAAATATCATACTATGATAAATTCATTCATATTCAAGCATAAACGGGTGCGCTAACACATTGTAGCATAAATTTATTTGGTTAGTTTAATTATGTTAACCTGACTATTTCAGCTGCAAAAAATTAAGACTTTTCTGATTTCGTATTTGAAGAATCACTATAAATAAATTATACCTATGGTGATAAACTTGATTTAAAAATAAATTGCTCAATGGTTGAGTAATAGAATCGGTGCTATAAATTATTTCCGCAACTTAAATAATTACCTTCAAACTCTACAAATATGATATCACTTCAAATGAAATTAGGAGCTGAAACAAAATATAAAATGATAATTTTGCCACATGTTATGTATCATTAATATGATAATGTTATGGTTGTACTTCGGGATAAACAATTATGCGTATAATTTGATGGCAATAAAAATTAAACAGTTGAATTTCATGTAGATTTAGGCCATGATTTTATTCAACATTTTTCTGCTGCTTTAAGTTAAGATTATTTGCAATATTGTAATTTATTGAATGAAACTGAATGGTAAAAAGCGATTGAATTAGGTGAATATTAAATTGATAGCATTGTAAGCATTAATGGAGATGTTATATACAGCACATAATCATATTTATATTTAGAAGCAGATACTTCTTGGGAAAGCTGGATTACATGGATTGTTATAATGGTTGCTGGTTTAGCGTTATTTTTATTAATTTATCGTAAAAATCGCTCCTGATTAAGATTACAATGATTTGTTTTAATAATGATAATATAATACATATTCACTTTTATTTAACACAATAAATTATCATTTATTGCGTTATTTAAGATATTCTTTAATATTTCTTTAATTGCGTTTTAGTGTCTCAATGTTTTACAATAAAATATCGCATGAATCATCGTAGTATCTTATAAGTGTTTACAATGCTTTTGTTTATTTTCTAGCGAATATTATTAGTTCTTCAACTTTTTCAACAGCCTCGCCTTTTAATAAATGTTATTCATAAGACGATTCATGCAAAGTAGATATAGTTATATTAAATTATGATTGGTGTTAGATGGAATTTTATGTCTGTGAATTGCTTTTAGATCTTTTTACTTTTTAACTGCTCATTTATAAATAATGAAGTGGCAATAATTAATTGATGCAAAAATTATATATTTCAAGAAGTTGTGTACATTGAAATTTTCATTTAATACATGAAATGGGAATTTTTAATAACTCAGCTAACTATTTTAAATCAAATCTATTATTTGCACGCGCCCCAATACTTTTCTGTTCTCAAAAAGAGTCAAAAGTTCTTCTTTTAAAAAAGCATATCGAGTATCACATATTGTATCACTTTTTGTACATTCCCTGTATATAAATTATAAGACAATGTATTATCATCAATCTCAACGCGAGTACTCTCGTATTTTTCTCTTTTGATAACAAGATTTGTATATTGATATACTGTAAATAATACGTTGGTTTTTTGTAAACTGGATTAAAATTATCCTGTGTACCATTTTGGCCGAGTGGTTAAGGCGAGTGACTCAAGATCTCTTGGGCGTCAAGTCCGCGTGGGTTCAAATCCCACAGATGGTATATTTTTTCCAATTTTAATTTATTTTACCTTATTTTGCATAAATTTCAATATAAGCTTATTACCATATTTATTTTAAACTATTATTTATTTATCCACTGCACAAAATGGGGACAAGCGATTCAGCAGTTTTAAATTAGCAATCAAACTACTAGAGCTTGTGTATAGACATTGACGTTTCTCAGTCGAATTTAATAGCCGGTGAGCTCGTTTTTCAGCGTTACTTGCACGAGATATTTTTCGCGAATCCGTACATCTCTTTACTTTCTGAGCTCTCGGTGCAGCTTCTTGAGTAGAATATAATTCTGAGTTATTCCTCCGAATCCGGTTCGAATATATTTTAACTGAACGGGAACGCTACGGTTAGTTCGCAGAACGTGCTGAACGCGTATAAGAGCTTAATTAACGTTTAAACGGTTAAAGGTGATAAATCGTCACTTCAATAAACCGTTTCGAATCTAAAATCAAATTAGATAAACAATCTCATCGCGATCTCAACCGGAATGATAAACATGAATTAATTGGACGAGGAAATTGACACACTGTAATTGTTGAACAAATCAATTGTAATCCTAGTCGGAGATTAAAAACCGAGTTAATATATCGACATTTTGCAAAACTCGAAGAAAATAAAAGTTCTGCAGCACCAGCCAGGAAACGAAAAGGAAATCATACACTCGGCACTCGCATATTTAGGATTGTTATGAAAACTATTACTTTGTTTATTTTTGGCTCAAGTCTGTTATCTGAAATCAATAAATACAATTTATAAATACAATTTAGGATATGTGGTTATTTATATATGTTTATATTACAGCATAATAACTTGTTACAATTCGAATGTTGTGCAACAATAAGGTTCTTGAAATAAAATCACTGTTATGCTAGTATATTTAAATAATCAACCACTTTCCCTCTAGGTTTAACAATGAACGCTTAACCAACTCGCTGACTTTCATTCAACTATTGTATTTATTTTTCAATGAATTCGATTTTGTTTTACTTCAATTCCAAATCTTCGGGTATTTCTGCAAAGTGATCGGCACTATTTTTACCAATATACACTCCTTTTTACGGCTTGCTTTTTACAGCAGAATTTTTAAATAGCTAGGTTCCTATTGATTATAAAATCTACTTTTAGTTGGTATTGTCAACTATTACTATTTTTTCGGTAGGATACATCTCCCGTATTAGTGATGCCTATTTAGTAACTTAATTATTTGCATATATTAAATTTGAATCTATCGAAACGGTTGGTTAATTATAAGGTGCCAAAATCTCTTTTTTATTGATTTTAAATGTTTAATACACATTTTTTATTTACGGATAAAAATAATAAGAAGATCCTACTGCAAGAGCACAAATGGTTTTCATTAAATAAAGTGGAGTTGATCAATTCACACGCTAAAATATAGTATGTATTTCATTTTATTTATTAATCCACTTTCATGTTATGAAACTACTTGAAACAGCACTGGAATTAATATAAATGAAATATTATTAAGAAGCATTGCCTATATATTAAAAAGTTTTAGAAATGACAGATGACTAAAGAATAATTGCAATTACTCAATTTATTATTGGATTTTGTCATCTATAGTTATCACAAATAGATTTATAATAAAATGTGAATTATCAATAGAATTTGGCATTATCCGTGCAAAATTTATCAAAGTCATTTAAAACTATTGAAACATTAACTGATCGTGGAACCGATTTATAATTAGTTTAGGTTTATTCACTATATTTTCTTTCATAAGCTTATGTGTTAGATCTAAATTAATTAGCATACGACTTTGCCTGTAAGTGCTTTGATTACATATCATTATTCTAAATCAATTTTTGTTAATTAGATTTATATATTGAAATGACCCTATTTTTCAACAAAGTGTTTTCAAAACATGGGTGTCAATAATAGGCTAACTAATTACTTTTAGATCTGTACTAATAAATTGATAATAAAGAAGATTTACTGTTTGTCCCATGTTTTATCAAAAGGTAAAGACTTACTGAATAACAAATATAACATGTAAAAACTATAGTTTCGAAGTTAATATAATGAATAACTAACTTGCTCATTCATCATGTCTTTGTTTTAATCCACATGATTCAACTTATCTTAACATTGATAATTTCTTAACACATTTGCTTGTTTCTTCTTATTATGATTCATTGAAATCTAGAGATAACATTTTAAGGCCTACTATATTATTATCTTCTTATGTTAAATTCATAGAAACATCATTAACAATATAAGAAGAAGACACTTAAACTGAATTTAATGAACTTAAATAATTATACTGTGGAATACTTGTAGACAGTAGATTGACATAAGATATTTTTCTTTATTATACTTAAGATTAGATTTTCTTCATAGATACATTGTTTAACATAATGCGAACAGACTACTCGCCTATGTTGTAAATTAATTTAGCTTACTCTTATATTTTTTATAGGTAGTCAAATTCGCGATAGACATCTTTCATAAATGAGGTGATAATTATTTTATTAATTATTTTACTAATCTACTAATTCTGTGAAATCATACTTTGTTTATTTCGATAATTCTTATACATTTAGACAATTTAAACAAATTGTTAAATTCAAATATCGTATTAAATAATTAATAATTCTCTAAATATTATCTTACTGAATATCACTCCCCTCTTAAGAATTCGACAAGTGCGATTCCTCCTCTCTTTTGAACGGCGGCGCTGGGCTTGATGATGATGTTCCCTTCAAAGTTAAACTGTTATAAGTTCCTCAGTTTCCCGACACTATTCGGGATGATTCTGATTTGATTTGTACTTATGTTGAGAACTTGCAATTGTGCGAACTATTGGATTTCATCTGGGATCTGTTTAATTTGGTTCCCGGACACATCCAATTCAATTATATTTCTCAGTTAAAATAAGTTTTCTGGGATTTGATCGAGTGAATTCGATTTTAGTTGAACTTGAGTTATTTGGGGGCAGTTTTGCACTTAAAGCTCAACCAGGTGCGTTTGACTCACAATAAGTTACTACAGAGCTGGTAAATTCTGCAAGCAAACGAACTGGAGCGATTTCATCTAAAATATCTCAAGATTCCTCAAGTTATTTACCCCATTCAAGTGAATCTCCTGGATTTTGTGGAGGCGATTCAGGTAGAAATACTGCAAACTATTATACTTTGACAGCCTCTTCGTTATCTTCTCAAAGAACTCCTACTAAATTGGAACGTTGATGATTTTGAATTACTGTATTTACTCTGCTGAAAGAATGTGCTGCAAATCAATTTCAGCCTCTGCCACATCTTGAATCACTAACTGCTACTGTAACGGATTCACGACTTACGATTACTTATACTATTATTGTTAAGGGACAAACGGTTAGTACTCGATTTTTGGCTGCTCAACTGCTCTTGGTTACTATTATTACATTTGTCTTTGCATTATTTACTGTTAAACTTGTTACTTTGATTATTGTCCATACTTTAATTACAAGTACTCTTCATAATCTAGTTCGTCTTGAGTTTTCTGTTGTGCTATGTTTTGTTGAGGAACGCGTTTTGAGGGGATGTAACTTTATTATTCTGCTTGTTCTTACTGTCGTTTTTGTTGCGTTTGAACAATTTGAATTTGATTTTGCATCGCTTCTTGGAACTCTTCAACCGGTTTATAGGTTAACTTTTGGTGGTAGAAGTGGTTTATTGGCAACTTGTCAATTAAATAGTTTTTCATTTTGTCTCCGTCAACTTGCAAAAGTTTAGCCATTTTCCTCATTGGATTTCCAATCACGTTTATCTTGTTAATTTAATTTGAAATGCCCAACTCGGGCGCAACCTCCTGCAAATCGTTGTTTGACAAATCAAAAAATCGCAACTTTGATTTTTTCATTACACTTGTTGAAAGCTCCTGACTCTGAGAAAAATCAAATACATTCACATGACAGTATTTTAAATAGAGCTCCACCAAGTTTTTGCAGGTAAACATATGAATAAATATGCACTAACAGTTATTGGAAGATAAATTTATAATTTTTGCAGATAAAGTGGAAATTGTCTTCTAGAATTGCTCATTAATATTCAGCTTATTAGATTCAAGATTTAAATCGTCTATGCGCACTAGATTATCGAGAACTAAAGTTGAAATTTGATTAAACGATAAATCCAATTTTAACAGTGACTAATCGTTGAATTCAACTTGATTAATTATATTATGATCAGCTTTGAATTCATGCAATTGAGGAGCCTGTATTTGTATAGACGATATTTTATTTCCTGATAACTCTATAATTTTAAGTGAATTATGGTCAATTGCAACAGAACCCTACAACAAGTTTTTATTAATATACAATTATTCCAAAAATGGGAGTTATGATAAATCAGGGAACTAAAATAATTTATTATTATCTAAATTCAAGTAAACTAAATTTTATAAGTTGAATGTTGGTATCTTTTATAACTTGTTAGACTGCAAATCAACTACTTTCAATTAATCAATGAGAGAAATATCCGCGCTTATCTATGTAAGACCACAATTCTTTATTATAAATTTAGTTACTTCTTTATTCTCATAAAAACCTCGTGTATCGAACATTAACACATTAACCTAATAAACTTCATCAGGTATAATTTACAAAGGCGTGTCTACTAGTTGCAAACATCCTGATAATTGTGCTTACCTAAGAATTTTTGTAAAATCCATATTTTGGAGCGAATATTTAGTGTTATTAAATGAATGTATAAATTATTGTATATGTTGAATAAGTAAGTTTAATATATTGATTCTACTAACAATTTTTTGTAGAACTCCTATTTATGGGCGGAACGTTTGCATAACAGTTCTTGATGCGTTGGTAACCTGACTTTTATTAAAATACCAATCATATGAAATAACGTACAAATAACACTTGAAATGTTGTATCTGATATATATATTTAACAATTCATACATTCTTTCACTATGATCCATTGTCAACAACAAAATTTCGACGTAGTTTATTTTATATTACTTGTTTACTTATAATTGGTAAATCACATTAATCTTTTGGCTCGCTAAAATCTGATAAAGATAATATTTTTATATTATCATTTGAAAAATTGGTAGAATAATCATTATCGAAACATTAGACTGAGTCTATAGCGCCTCTTAACACACAATTATATTAATTAGTTGGAAGTTAATTTGTAAAAGATATTCTTACAGACTAAGTAGATAAAAATGATACAGATGAGAGACCTGATATATCAACTGTAATATTTTATATTATATGTAATATATATGCAGTTTATGTATGTTGTTTTACTAATTTGTTAATTTCTTTTTGGATATTCATCTGAAGAAGTGAAGCAAATATAATAATGTAATTTAATATACAATTAATCATTTTTACATTAAACGTTCATTAAACAAATATAAACAAATTTCGTATTTTTTGAATTAATGAATCTACAGAATTATTTACTTATATATTGTATTTTAAACAGCTATCACTGTACCAACACTTCGAGCTCTCGTTCAAATACTTCTCTTCCGCAACAAATTTGAACTTTAAACACTTTTATTAGTCCCATTTCCTCAGAAATGTATCTGATGGGAATAATTATTTCTTAATTGTTTTGAATTACAAAAGTCATTCTAGCATTTTATATTATTTAAACTTATTTAGCTTAAAAGATATTTATTTCTCCTATTGTTAGTTTCTACGCATATATTTTTATATAAGCAGTTGTTGGCTAGTTTTAAAGGGACGGGTTAGATTATATTGTAAGTTCAACTGAGTTTTAAGGAATTTAAGTGTTAATACCTAATTAATATATTCCTGTTGAACCATATCTTATTAATAGATTAGGATTTGTTCCAAACTATGGGTACATTTATGATGTCAATTATGTTTCTTATGACTTTTATTTATTATCTTATTATTGGGATATTATTTGCACAATTTGGACCTCCAAGTTGAGCAGGATCGTCGGCTCGTTGAGCAGCTGGACGTCGAACTCGGTCTGCAGCTGCTCGAGACAGATAGTGATCTCCCGCGTGGGCCTGAGGATCGTCTTCACCATGAACTGGTTGTTGAGCAGGTCGGTCACGTACTGCATGATGGTGAAGGGCGCGACTATCTGCACGCTGTGTTGCTTCTGGTCCGCGGCGTCCGTGAAGAACACGGTGCACGGCTGGGAGGCGAAGAGCGTGATCGCGTCCGTCTCGAGCTGGAAGGCTTCTTTGACCTCCACGTACTCGTTCTGCGCGTTCTTGTAGTACACGCCCTGCGGCTCGGAGGCGTTTATTGTCAGGCTGGCCGCTCTCGAGAACCGGACCTCGTTGTCCTGGCCCACGAAGACGTGCTCCGGCTTGGAGAGCTCCAGCGGCGACTGGGTGCTCGTGCTCAGCTTCGTCAGCAGAGGCCCGCGGACGATCTTCCAGGCGGCCGACATGTGCTGGTAGTAGCGGTGGTCCAGGTCTTGCTCCACCACGGCCGTCACCTTCCCGAGCTTCGCGGTGTAGATCAGCTTCAGCACTTCGATTCGCTTGCAGGAGTACTTGAAGCTGGGCTCTGCGACCGTGGCCTCTTGCCCGTCTACCGCCAGCCTGAACCCGGTCTTCACGTCCTCGTGCTCTATTATCTTCTCGGTTTCCAGGTTTACACGGAAGCTGTTTGGTTCGGTTTGGACTAGCTCCAGTTTGGTGATTCTCTTCAGCGGCGTGGACACCGCTATCTGGACTTCTTCGGTTATTTGCTTTTCGACGCTTTGAATGAGTTGAGTTAGATTATCTTGTGGGAACCTCTTTTATAAATACAGCAGCCTGACGTACATCCGTGCCGCCAGTTGGCTGTCCACCTCCCGGAACTCGACCAGTTCGCGGATGAGCGGGGCCTGCTGCTGTTCGTTCAGCATCTCCTCGTCTCCGAATATCAGCTCTTGATAGTTGGTGCTGATTATCTCTTTGAGCTGTTCGAGCTGTTCCGGATTCAATTATATGCGCTTGATGTACATCTGCGCCTAGAAGTACTTGAAGGCGTTTGTTTGGTTCTTACTAACCGCGAACATGTTCCCGAAGTCCAGGATGCGCGAGACCATCAAGTTGGACGCGTAGCACACCGCTTTCATTTGCAATTGATATTCCTGAAGGGAACCGACAACTTTAGAACTTTTCCCGTCAATATTTTACTTTTGAACGACGTCCGGAACCAGTTCACGATTATCGTGCATGATGTGGTGGTGTAACTGTTCGTACGTAGAATAAACCCCTGAGCACAAACCGGTTATATTCACCCACTCCTCGGGTTTGATCAAATCTCGGATTATATTTATGATTCTAGCAAGCGTGTTTGTATCAATCTTGGTTGAGTCGTAAGTTGCGCAAATTGATTTTTGCTGCATCGTCTGCAGCATTTCCAACAGCTCTTAGGGAATGTTGCTCAAAACGTTCTAGTTTGCGGTGCTGAAAATGTGCATCAAGCTAATTCCAAATGGATAAATAAATTTTATATCCTCCTTCAACTCCTCAGACTAACTTATTTGGAAAATGTCCTGCGTTTCAGGAGCTACGGACTCCAGCTCGAACACATGCATTATTAGAGGCGCAAAAGCCAAGACAAACAACTTAATAAGCTAAACTTGCGCAATTAGCTTCGAATACACTACTTCAAACGAATCATTTTGACTTGGATCAAACACCATTAAATTCTAGCGCAACACTGTAAAAATATTCAAATCAGCATGCAACTACAAATCATTTTCTACTAAATTAGGTAATAGCTTATTATTAACTATTTTAAACCCGTTGTTTTTAAACAAATGAGTAAGTCTTTACGTAAGATACTTTTAGTACTTAACACATATTAACTCACCGTGAACATTCGCAACTACTCCAAATAATGACATTAGATCCGGAGTGCATTCAAGTTAAAGATGCTCCAAAAGAACATTACGAAGACCTAACACCAAAGTTACAAAATCATCACGATATTATAAACGTTACTACGCATAAGAAATAAAATAGTCCCCGCTATTACTCTCATTTCCAAACTAACTCTATATTTCATACATATAAACTGCAAATTGGTTTAATTTAGATGAACGTATTCCATCAAATATCAAATGTTAGTATTAAAATGGTTTTA
Organism: Hexamita inflata; assembly: GCA_963988835.1. Lineage (NCBI taxonomy): Eukaryota > Fornicata > Diplomonadida > Hexamitidae > Hexamita > Hexamita inflata. Next base: position 70,077 of record CAXDID010000745.1, on the reverse strand, counting down.
ATAACAGTAGTATTAACCCAATAGCTTCTATTTATTAACGATAATTTGATATTTCAAATTTGTTATTATCTATAACATTTTATAATTCATCTGCTGTTAATTCTTTTCTTAGTGCCATTACTTTTTTGTCCAACTAAAGCAAACTATTCTCAATAACTTAATTAAAAATGTATTTAATATTTTCATCGCATGCTATGATGTATCTTGAGCCTTCAACTGGTAATGTTTATTGTGTGTTCATAATAATTGGAATTACAGGTACAGTTTGGGGGTGGTTGTTTTTTTGTTTTTGTGGTTTTTTTTTTTTGTTTTGGGTGTTTTTTGTTGGGTTTTTGTTTTGGGGTTGTTTGTGTTTGTTGTTTGTGGTTTTTTTGGTGTTTGTGGGGTGTGGTACACCAAGTTTATTAAGATTAACTACTTAGGCTTCAAGAACATGTAAGTCTTATTCTTATAAACAGACATAGATTGTGCACACAACGTTTTAACAATACTCATAACTAACTTCTAGAGGCCCAAAATGCTTTTCACTAGGTGTAGCATCAGAGATAGGTGTATCGTTCCATAGAGCTGTTACTTTACCACATAACATTGAAATATCATCAGACTTGCTTGTTATATAAACTTTAGGTGTTCTAGGATACAATTCAGGTAAATTGAACATTAGAGAAGTGGCGTTTTTTAGAATATATGTCGAAATAATAGTATTTTAGTGAATTATTATATAATTCTAAATAAAATCACAAGGTATCATCTAATTTCACACTAATTGTATTAGTAACTTGTTTAGTAAGTGAACTAAATTAATTATTTTCACCTGAAATAAAGTCCGTAAGCAACACAGCATTAATATCATATAATTCAATTTAATCCTCGGCTTCGTCTTAAAAGACATATATTAATCTTAATCCTATTAGCATAAACAATGATAATGCTGAGTACATGACATGAAAAATTATATATACGTAATGTATGGAGTTGTTAAGTTAATTCAGATAAAATGCATTTACTGTAAAATTAGCTGTTACTAAATTTCCGATAATATATGACACTTAAAAAGTAACATTAAATACTGTTATCAACCACGCAGATCTCGATTTCATTATACGGTTAAACTGTACAACATATTTATCCCAACAATAAAAGAATGTTAATACAAAAATGTGAGAACATATTTTCCCTAAAACGTAATAGTAGTATTTATTATAGATTCCGATAAAAATTACATCAACTAATAACCAAAAACAAATTATTTAAGGTAAAAACAATTGAATTAATTATATTAGACAATCTGGATTAACATTTTCCAAATTATCGCTCAGTCTACTAAAATATTCTTTTATTTTTAAACATTTTCTAGGAAGTACTCTTAGAAAGACTAATATTAGAAACATTAGAATTATTAGAAAGAATAAAACATATGGGTACCATGTTTTCCACATTGATTCATAAATATAGTGTGCTGTTCCATATACGCAATTTATTTGATCATGTTTGGAGCATAGAATTATATTTGATTCCATTGAAGTGAAAACATATAATATCACTTTACTAAAACTTACATTTGTCGGATTATAACACCATTGTTATATTTAATTGTTACTTTCATAACTGAATTTCTACCCAAATTTTCAGCTATAAATCTAACTGTTATCACTTATTGTATCTCTGGTTATAATACAATAAATTAGCTGTAATTTTGAAACACCAGAGCACCTTATTCTTATTCTATTTCAATATCACAAAATTATAAAATTTTTGATAAAATTTTAATTCTAAGGAAACATGGTTAATTTTAATAGACTTCGTCAGATTCTAGTAAAACGCTTATATTTTAATTCATAATTTTGTGTAATACTTCTTTGTTGTTAAATCCAATTAAATATTTACCATTTTAATTAAAGTGGATTAATAAATTTGGAAAATCGCCATAGGTAGGTAGTACTTGCTCTATGCTAAATTTAGAATTTTAATGTTTGCTACCATCTATTATTTGCACAATTTGGACCTCCGAGTTGAGCAGGATCGTCGGTTCGTTGAGCAGCTGGACGTCGAACTCGGACTGCAGCTGCTCGAGACGGATGGTGATCTCCTGCGTGGGCCTGAGGATCGTCTTCACCATGAACTGGTTGTTGAGCAGGTCGGTCACGTACTGCATGATGGTGAAGGGCGCGACTATCTGCACGCTGTGCTGCTTCTGGTCCGCGGCGTCCGTGAAGAACACGGTGCACGGCTGGGAGGCGAAGAGCGTGATGGCGTCCGTCTCGAGCTGGAAGGCTTCTTTGACCTCCACGTACTCGTTCTGCGCGTTCTTGTAGTACACGCCCTGCGGCTCGGAGGCGCTTATTGTCAGGCTGGCCGCTCTCGAGAACCGGACCTCGTTGTCCTGGCCCACGAAGACGTGCTCCGGCTTGGCGAGCTCCAGCGGCGACCGGGTGCTCGTGCTCAGCTTCGTCAGCATTGGCCCGCGGACGATCTTCCAGGCGGCGGACATGTGCTGGTAGTAGCGGTGGTCCAGGTCTTGCTCCACCACGGCCGTCACCTTCCCGAGCTTCGCGGTGTAGATCAGCTTCAGCACTTCGATTCGCTTGCAGGAGTACTGGAAGCTGGGCTCTGCCACCGTGACCTCTTGCCCGTCCACTGCCAGTCTGAACCCGGTCTTCACGTCCTCGTGCTCTATTATCTTCTCGGTTTCCAGGTTTACACGGAAGCTGTTCTGTTCGGTTTGGACTAGCTCCAGTTTGGCAACTCTCTTCAGCGGCGTGGACACCGCTATCTGGACTTCTTCGGTTATTTGCTTTTCGACGCTTTGAATGAGTTGAGTTAGATTATCTTGTGGGAACCTCTTTTATAAATACAGAAGCCTGACGTACATCCGTGCCGCCAGCTGGCTGTCCACCTCCCGGAACTCGACCAGTTCGCGGATGAGCGGGGCCTGCTGCTGTTCGTTCAGCATCTCTTCGTCTCCGAATATCAGCTCTTGATAATTGGTGCTGATTATGTCTTTGAGCTGTTCGAGCTGCTCCAGATTCAATTATATGCGCTTGATGTACATCTGCGCCTAGAAGTACTTGAAGGCGTTAGTTTGGTTCTTACTAGCCGCGAACATGTTCCCGAAGTCCAGGATGCGCGAGACCATCAAGTTGGACGCGTAGCAGACCGCTTTCATTTGCAGTTGATATTCCTGAAGGGAACTGGATGCTTATGCGAACTTTCCATCAACAACTTATTTTTAGATCACATCTGGAGTTAATTATTCAAGAGTGAACTATTGAGTAGTTTATTTTGTGTTGTTCATTTCGGTTGTTAGGTTTTGTAATTGTATGTATTGGGTGAATATAAGTGAAGCAATGCCAGTAATTTCTTGGAATTCGCTGTCTTTAAACAGTTATTTGTAAATTTGTATGGTTTGGCAAATAAGTTTTTGATTTGGTTTGTATTTTTTAACTGTTTCTTGTCCTTCTTCGCGATTTTCAATGTATTGCTGTAATGTGTCGAATTAAGTGCATTTTGTGATCTGGTTTGCGTCTGTGAAAAAGTTGGTTAAATAAAGGAAGCTGTTGTTGACGAAGAGTATTTCGTCTTTGCAAATAGTGGCAGGCTCTTTTGCTACTATTTACTTGAGTATTTTCTGTATATCGTCGTTTTGTGCAACTTCTATGATATCCTTGGTTGCGAAGCACAGCGGGTAGAACGCGAGTGTGTAAATTTTAACTATTTCAGCAACCATTATTAGCTTCAGGTACTAGACAATAAACGTGTATTCCTGCGAGTATGACATTTTAAGCACCAGATTGGCTTAGTCAGCGAGTTGTTCATATTACTCATCCCCTACCGTTTTGCACTGCTCAGAAATGTTATGTGAGATTTTCTGTAAGTAGCACTCGTTTTCTTCATTTAGTGACTCCAAAACGGAGTTAATAAATATAAAAATGTTGTTTTCCGGGTTCAATTCCGGTTCTCTCGGTTCATTTCTTGATTTTGAGGGTGTTGGATCCGGTTCAATTTGCAATTATAGTTTATTGTTTACAATGGTGATTTAGTTTTCGCTGAAGAGGTATTTCAACTTTAATATGATGTACTGCTGGAATTTGATGAGGATTATTTCACCGTAGAGGCGAGTAACAAGTGCTCTGGATCTGAGGATGAATACGGAAGAGGATTTGGTGTTAAATGAAAGGTCTTTAAGTTGCTTAATTTTTTAGATGTAGTCGCGGGAAAGCTCAATACGCTGTCTTTTATAGGAGTAGCCGAGCATGTCAGCTTCCTTCTGATTCTACACCTCGTTTAGTATAATCGGGAAGATGTGCGTACCAGCCTATTTTAATTGCTACTTCGCACTCTGCAAAATCTAAAAGGGAAAAATTGTTATAACTTATTAGCCAACTCTTCTGATATCACGCTCTAAATTCATTATTTCCTACTCAGTTGAAATATCATACTCAGCCGACTTCGTCTCCAGATTTTTCAAATAATCGTAACTCGAATCAATAACAGCATCAAATATGCTACGAGTCTATTCATTCGTTGCTAATATCGATTTAAGCTTTAAAGTATCCAACGTGTGCTGTATTTATGCATTCATCGCGATAACAGTAATATTTAAATTATGACTTTGCAGGGATTAATACTCGTTTTAATACTATTCGCTGGATAAATCCTAGCTGCACACCATAATAATAGATACAACATCTTTATCGAATTTTGTCGTTATTTCTAAAGGTCCGAATTAAAATTCTTTAATTGGTTAATTTTTTGGAGCGTTTTCATACCACAATCTGGTAATTTGTGCAAATACCTATTTTACACTATCATTATAATTATTGACCAGAACTTTAGGTGTATTCGGGAATATTTCAGGAACACAAAACATTGGAGTGATATATGGTTATAATATACGGTAGAAATTTTTACATGATATAATTCATTTATTTCACTTCAATTGCATGGATCATCCTATATTATAGGGAATGGTCTAGTATACTCCGGTAAAAGTTCTTGCTAGAACGAATTTTTCAACTACAGTTCTTGCCAAGCACAACGCCAGTGGCGACGAGCACGTTGTTAAAATGTGTAAAACGGACGGTGTTTCAGATCATACTAAGTCTTTGGTGGAATAGGAGGCTACGCTTTTGAAAAGCTTGAATCATCCGAATATAATTAAGTGTATTGATTCATTTACGCGTGATAATTACGTGGTAGTGATAACTGAATATGCTAACGTTGGTGATTTACAATCGTAAATATTGTACGCGAAGGAGCATGTGAACACTCCGACGGAGCGCCAATTTCTGAATTAAACGATAATAAACTTAATTTTCGGTCAGATATGCCGCGCGATTCAGTACATTCACTCAATGAAAATTATTCACCGCGATATAAAGCCGTCCAACATTCTCCTGCACAAACCAAAGAACTCAAAGCTCGTGATCGCAAAAATAGCCGATTTCGGGGTCTCCCGAATCCTGAGGGACGACTAATACGCGAACACCATGATCGGGACAGCGGACTACTCAGCACCCGAGGTGCTCGCCGGTAAGCCGTACAACCAATCCTGCGATATCTGGGGCTGCGGAATGATCCTGTACGAGATGACGAACCTTAAATTCCCCTTTAAGCGCCTGAACTTTTACAAACCAGAACCGTTTTTAATTGAAACGAACCCCTTCACTCAACCCGAATAAAAACTTCTGATCGAAAATATGATCACCTTGGAACCGGAACGAAGGATCTCCGCCGAAAATATACTGGCGTTCCCAGGGCTGAAGAAGCTCTTGGAGCGATGCGACCAAATGTACTGAACGAAGATTTGAACTATTTCGTGCATAATTATTATATTATTTTGATTATTAAATGTTTAACTAAAATCACTGCTACTATATTTAGAACAAATGTACTTGCAAACAAAATTAATTTATTCATATTTGCGATATCTAATGATCAAACAATTATTTATGTATAATTGATATTTAAACAAATTATATTTCTTCCAAATTACAGTAACATAACAATTGTAATTTGTTCAATACTACTTATTTTCATAAATGAATCGTTGTTACATGATTTTATTTCACTTCACAAATGAAGAAGTAAATATGCCGAATCTCAAATAAAACTATGCTATTCTTAGGTAAAACTCATTTATAAACTATATAAGAAGAAATGGAAGAAATTAGTCTAGCTACATTAGCTCAAAGTTAATCATAAAAATAGAGTATAACTTCAAATATTTCCTCGTTCAAGTTTAGTTAAATACAAATATAAGATTCGATCAACTAACTAAAAGAGGTAGGACATGTTGTAGCTTATTTGGAATTGTGTATCAACCACATTCAAGATAACTTGGATATCATTTAAAGTAATTTTATAAAATTCAAGAAATTCCATAAATTCTGAACATGTGCCTGATTAATGATACTAAGAATGACAAAATTTACGTAATACATACAATTGGATATCCATACAGTGCTAATGTCGTTTTTGAACGTCAAAAGAACAGCTGATTTTGATTTTCACAGAATGCACTGTGTTTGCGCAGTACATTATCTATACGAGACGCAACAAATTACTAGAGGAAGCTCAATGCTAAGCGAAAAGAACAGCTGATATCGTCGAAATAGCCCAAGAAGCTGAAACAGTTGACTAGACAAATAATGAATAAGAGTGACCAATCCTTCAGCCGTTTGTTATTAATTTATCGCAGATACATGAATCATAAGCATCATGAACAATTCCATCTAGTAAAACACACTTTCACTTTTACAATTCCATCCAGCACTTTCTGCAGCAGGCGACGTACTTGTCGGCACCGCCGATCACGACTTCTTCTGTTTCTTGGGTTATTCTGGCAGAAAATGGCGCGGTCTCCTGGCACTTGTAGCAGACGGCAGTTAGCTTCTCAACCGAATCGGCTAGACTCATGAGCTCGCTGATGCACGCGAACGGCTTTCTCTGCCACGTCCCGTCGAGGGCGGAGATGATGACGGTCTTGCCGCTGTTGGCCCAGAGCTCGGCGTACTTCACGATGTCTGGATAGAACTGGCCTTCGTCGACAGCTATCACAGAGATGTTGTCGGTGACGAGGTAGTTTATCTGCTCGAGGGTGGATGTGGATACGGCTTCCATGTTGGAGCGGTCGTGAGTCGCGAGGCACTCAGCAGAGTAGCGAGTGTCGGCGGCGTACTTCACCACGAGGACTTCGCGCTTGGCGGCACGGTACTTGCGGACGCGTCTGATGACTTCCGTGGACTTCCCGGAAAACATGGGTCCCACTACCATTTGTATATCTCCGTGCTTCTTCAGGTTGCTCAACATTTCAGTTGAGAAGTGGCCCGGCCGACGTAGTGTGAAAGGGCAAATAAAGAAATGAAGTCGTATATTGCTGGCACTAAAATGTATTTTGTTGTTCCATTCCACAACTGAATATTATTGCTGAATGCAGCTACGATAATTAATCCTTTAAAACTAAACGATAATATAATATTTGCGATATATCCTGAAATGTTATTGTAAAGTAATCAAGTGTTAAATGTCCAGCTGAACATCTTTACCAAATGAATGCAATAACATCGACTACTAATCTTCAGAATACGAATTGATTACTATTAAGTAGATATCACCACCCTTGGACCCCGTCGACGAAGTTCTGCATCGCGAAGTATTTGAAGTGCAAGTTCATGAACTCGCGTCTTCCTGCCACTTCCAGTTTGTGCGTGTAGTTGTGCTGCGTTTGCTTGATCCCGTGTTCGATACGCAATTACTGCTGTTTCTCTACGTTTTCGGTCTGCTTGCAGTGGCGCAGCTTGACTTTGAGCACTTTATTGGTTCTGTGTGCGTGAAGTAGTAATACTTTGAGCGGGTTGAGTTCGTTTCTGAGTGAGAATTGCGTTTATCTAGTATCAACAAACAGTTATCTTCTGGTTAATCGAAGTTAGCTCAAAATTAACGTGTTGGCCGGGAACATTTCATTTCTCCTATTTTTAATCTTAAATCGATCGTTCAGCTTTTTATTGCTCTTATTTGAGCCAGGAATGTTGAACTTGCAGCTGTTCATTTTAATCGATTAAGCTTCCTTTTTCAGCTTAAAAATTATTAATCTTTCTCTTTGAACCTCTTTTAAGAGCTTTTGCCTTGAAAAACGCTCCTTTTGTTGTTAAAAGACGTTCATTCTGGGCGTTAAATGAGAATAAATTGGTTCTGAGAGCGTTAAAGTTCTTTTAAATATAAAGTCGTCGTTTTTGAACGTCAAAAGAACCGGTGACAAGAACTGCGCGGACATTTTTGTGGAGTAAATTGACAGTGGGGACCCGATCCCGGTCTAGCGGCTGCTGCTGAAGAAGAACTTTTTCATTTGATGGTTCGTGAGTTAGTAACGTCGTTGAGAACACGAACATTAAAATGAAATATGATTGAGAATATAGCTGTATTTTAACCTATTTCCAACATTTGTAACATACCTAAGTCTAAAAATATTTTTCAACAATATATAGAGGCAAACATGTAGGTAGGTATAAATGAATAGTATAAATAAAAGATAAGTGAATGAGATTTATTCAGAGGCAAAAATCGATGGCGTACACTCCTATGTTATAAAAATATTATGTACTTTGATTATAAAACACGAAATTTAACTAACACGTTAAAGCAAACATACTTATTTTTCTTAACGTTACCACTCTACTCCTTTTTAAGTCACTTTTAAATACGGTAAAGTCTCACTAGTACGCTAGGTACCGAGTCTCACGAATAGTACTAGGGAAAATGAATAGTTTATTTGTCATTTCATGAAGTTTTCAGATATTTTGAGATATCTTACGAATAGAACAGAGTTGATGACGAAAAGACCAAACCTAATTACAAATAAATATCAGAATTTGAACCACCTGATAAAGGTCAGAACATCATATATAAAATTAATTTATTAGTCTTTTGTTAAGATTAAATTAAAATCACTCATCAATTCAATAATAATAGTTTTATTTTTTATGAACTTATACCTAAAACCTCGAAAATATTCTAGTCGCAAAGTTTATTATAAATTACTGCATCTAAATCGATTATTGTCATTGACCAGTCTTTTATGTAACGTTTCTAATCATTAACCAAGTATTGAGTGGCACGCGTTTATTATATTAAAGAATAAAAATTGATTAAACAGATGAATTACAAAGGTTATCACAAATAGAACAAAGTGGTTGGCAAATAAGACTAAACTAGATATCTCACGAATAAGCTTTGGAAATCAATAGTATATTCGTCATTTGTACTATATTCTATTTGTGAGACTCAGTACCTTGTGTACTTGTGAGATTTTACCGTACAACATATTATTATCATTTAAACAAACTGCAACTGACGGTGTGAACTCGTTATATAATGAATCTAAAGTTGTCTTAACTGAAATGTACCATTAATAATTAATTTGATCTTTTATTTTACTTGCTGTAAAATAGTAGCGCCTGGAATCCACTCAAATATAATATTTCACACCTAAAGGTGGGATATATATTTCCATAATTTGATGTTAACATTTTTAGTATATTATTATGCAGTGGAGTTCATATGACTCCAAGGGTTCAGCTATCGCCGTTTAAAATGACTATTCCGCATCTGAACATTTTAAAAATTGTTTAAACAAAAAGGTGATTTTCAACAAAAATAAGCCTATTCACACAAATTTATATTATAATTTATGGTACTTTAGTATTTTGGACAGGAGAAGAGTGGAAGTAATTAAAATTCATGAAAAATAATCGTTACATCTATAGTGTATTACCGTCTATCAAAGCAAGTCCAACTATAATTCCCCTTCCAGTGCATGAGTGCATATAATCAATTTATGCCTCTATTTGTGAAGATATTTACTTGTGAGTAATTACGATATATCTTAGTTTTAATACAAAATTTATGAATGTTAAGTCATAGAGAATTTAGGAGAAATATATTTTTGAATTATTTTCATTACAGTTTTTCCAATGTTGTTTAGACTACTAATATAATTTTACAATATTACTGTTGCTCTCTTTGTTATAATTAGCAGTTATAGTTAGTAAACTGATAAGTATGATGATATTGTAAAGTAAGTTATCTCCAAAACAAACTATATTAGTTCAAAAGAGCTAATGGCGATACTATGAAGAGGTTTGACTAGTGATAACGCAGTGTGAGATATTTGGTCAGAGAATATTGCTTGCTTATTGATCTAGGTTAGAAAGGAAAGGTGAGATCAGAAAAATGGATAGACGGTATTTACAGTGTGATGCATTATTATTAAGTAAGTTAGTGTGCAGAATATCTAAATATTTTAATCAGTTGTGAGTACCTCATTTAAGTATTCAGAGTAATTTTCTAATAAAACACTATTAATCATAGTTATGCCAATCTAATAATATAAACGGTATATTTTTATTGTGGAGAAATCAGCAATGAAAATGAATCACACATAAATTTGAAAACATTTTATAATGTCAAAAAGATACAACAATATCGCACTAAATACACGGTAATATGTAAATATATATTGAAAGCAATACAGAATAGATTGATTGATTAATGAGTTGTGTTAATTTAAATGTAAAATTGGCTTGAACTTTTGAAATATATTCCAAAGAAGAAATTAGTATATTTTTCAAGCGTGTTCAAAAATTACCATTAATAATATTAAATGAAATAATATTACTCACAGTGAGACTCAATAATGACTATGCAATACAATTAAAATGAAGAAACACGTTATAACAATGTATTTGTGTTGCTAAACAAGATAATTGCAGATTTCACTTCTTTACTATATGTGTATATAAGAGGTTTTGTTTGCAATACTAAATTTGATTCTAAAGATACGTAAGTTTATAAATTAATTGAAACGTATAATATAACTAGTGTAACTATATAGTATCTTAAAATTGGCAAGCCATCAACGAACCATCAAGATTGGAAAGCAGCAACCGCTCCATTGCTTCCTTAGAAACGCAGATGGTACGACGCAGGTGGATTTCCGTATAGATCGACTTGCACGAAGCAGCCGTGTTACGCCCCTGGATGCTTGTACTCGAGTCGTTGATTGCCTTGGTTGCGGAGGTGCACCTAACGTACATAGGTGTATCTAAAACTAATGATCATTCGCGTGAACTTACAGTTCCTGTACAGAAGACCGAACTAGTATAAACGAAAGTTAAGTGAGTGGGATATATAGTATCTTAAAATACTTGAAAAAATTGACTCACAAAAAGAAGAAAGCTATATGGGCATACTTTACGCAATAGAATTTGAAAATAAAGCAGGTCAGTTATAGATTAAAGGTGTAACAAGATTAATTCAGTTTTAAATTTCCCAAATGATAATTATGAATACAGTTGATTTAAACCTGTTTCTTATTGTTAAATTGTATATATATTTGGAGTACCTATATATTGAAGTAAAACATTTTGCTTACACATTAATAGATCAGCTTACTATTTTGACGAAAAATTACATAAATATTGACAATTATAAGTATTCTTCTGCCAAAAATGCAACACCCCGAACCAATAATTGTGAATATAAATATACTTTTAGAACGGTTGGTTGAGCAAGCGAATAGATTATCAGAAACGCCATAGACGAAATATATGAGCTGATCTAACAAGATGACAGAACTATACATATGACATTCGCTTTTACCCAAAGAAGCCTATCTCAGTAACTTAACAAGAACAGGAAACTACAGTTATTGTATATTATTGGTTGCAGATAGCAGAAGACGAATATTAATCTATTTAATGTTTTATCGATGATGCCATCTTTTATGAAAGATATGTCGGCTTTATGCCTTTAGTCAGTTCTGTTGTTATTATTCTTGCTAACTTCTTTTACTTCTCTAAATTTGTCGGCTTCGATCATTTTATCAGCCTATCTAACAAAGTAATCATGTGTTAATATGTGATTTCTTTAAAGCTTTTTACAATTAAGCTCGTTCTTGCAGTTGCATAGGTTACATTTTGTATCTAAGCTTACTTATTTTTGCTTTTTTGAATCCCATGTTATATTGATGATGTTGTTAATATTTGTGTGTCCTTTTTCGTTGAAGAAAGTTATGTTGATGTTTTACAAGATATACAGCTATAGAAGTAAGTATTTAGAGGATTCGTCTTTTGGGAATTCCAAAGAAGATGATTATTAAAGTAGAGTAGTTCATTAACATCGTGAGTTGGCGATTAGCCTCCGGCATACAACCCATGCAACAACGTTATAAAACTACCAAGAATTTTGATGAGTAATTTTAGACACTAAATATAAATATTAGACTTATAACTTGCCAATAATAATGTTTTCGTATAAATTATCAATTATACATCGTCATAATATAAAATATAATAGTTAAATGCAATATAATTGAAATATATTTCAATCTACTCAACATCCAGTTTAACTTTAAGAAATCACATTTGCACAGTTTGCAATAATCTAATTATTAATTATATTGATTCCTTCTGTACTTACACCATTTGCAGTAAATAAAGTAGTTTTGTTAACTGCTATAATTATACCCGTATATATTGATTAACCATTCGCATATATTTGAACTGTAATAATTTTAGAATTCGTTAAATAGATTTTTTATCTTACTAAATAACCAGCAAAAGTGCCGCAAAATGTACCCACTCTTGGTATATTAGTAGAAATAGCCGTAATATTAGTGTATTGAATTTATACGTCAATTACATCCATTTATCCATCAAATTAATAACCAACTAATCCAGCAGAATTTACGGAATCTGCAACTGAACCAGAACTAGATATTTACGATGATATCAATTACGTTTATTATATTTTTGTCAAAGTTTAAACTATGTCGCCCAATAGACCACCAGAGATAGCCCATGTATAATTGCTTTACGATGAAACTGAAATTTAATTGATATAACATTGGATAATTTACAAATATCCTACAGTTTATGCTATTAATCCAGCAGAAAATTAGTTGTTATCATATGTATTACCACTGACTTACGATGAAACTATTTTTGCTTTTGTTATGTTACAATTTTAAGATCTGGCTGCAATTAAGCCTACTAATAAATGCGCTTCAATCTAAGATTCAATAGATATGTTGTAAATAGATTATAATGCTGCGTTCAACACTCCTGCTAAAGATCCACTGATATTTCCGTTATTTATCACCATTTAATATTATATTTATACATTTGTGAAAATAGATTAGGTTCCATTGGAATATCCTATAATTCCAGAATACGAAAACGAACCTGGTAATATCTAACATTGTGAAGATAATAGTTAAATTGTTAGTTATCCATTAAAGTATCCAATTAATCCAAACATCTAAAATTGTGTGTTTTCACCTGAACTAACATATTCAACTGCACAAATCATTTATATGCTAGATACACTGTTATTAGCGTATCCAATAATTTATCCAGAATATTTTGTAAATTGACTGTTCCATTATTCATAAGAATTTAATGAAATATCTTAAATTTGGATATCTGATGAATTACTACAAGTAATTAATCCACCAAACGTGAAATACTCGTTTGTTGACGTTATAATATTGCTTATAGTATTATATAAACTAAAATTCCCTAATGATATAACAATGTGATATATTTTGATATCACATTAGTTTGAAAATGATATTAAAAATGACGATTAATTCCCACACGTAAACGAAACTGGTTAAATTTATACATAACTAATTACAATAGTGCTTTGTTATTGAGCATAGCACGTAACAAGAGTTATGATATTTGTGCTGCTATAACTCCCAAATATTTAATACCCTTTTATGATTAATTATCCATTTACCATATTAATTAAGCTAATAATTCCAGCAGAACTATGGTTCATGTTAATATTTATCATCATGTTTGAAACATTGGTGGATAAAGTTGTTTGCTATAATATGCTCAAAACTTCTCCAGCATTGATTGTAACATAAGTCCCTGCTTTTGAAATTATAGTCAACTAATTAATTAATACTGTTGAACTCGGAGAAATTAAAGCACTTGTTTCAAAACTAATGTCATTAAGCTATAATTTTATGTTTAAAAACGTATTTTGAGTTTTGAATAACGAGAAATTGGAAGAAATAGACTAAATATCCACAAATGCGTTTTAAATAATTTAAGAATCAAAAGCAAACCCAGTCGTAAAACTTGTATTTTAAATAATGTATGTTGCAGTTGCTAAATCAAACGTCTTGAAAGTGTAAAGTTGTTATTAGCATTAGAACCATAGTTCTTGCTCTTACATGTTCATGAGAATACTGGTTACAAAAGTAAGTTAATCTGTAAGATGTTGGATTTGGAGATCTTTCTATGTAATATTATATGATAATCTCTAATCAAGAACTGTGAAATTTGAGAGTATACTAATTTCTAATTTATGATATGCATCTTAAATAATACTATCTATATGGCTTATATTTTAAATTACTATATTATTTAAGTCATATAATGATTGGTTGAGAATTGAGGTTGATGTGTTAAGTAAGTTGTTAGTAATAGATAAGGATTAATTTAATAAAAGAGTATTGTCATCAATTTGTTGCTACAAACTAACACAATTATTTAAAACTTCTTGATATAATTTTGAAACATTGTTAAATATACATTAATCTAATTCGTTGTTGATGTTGTTTAGTTTCGTGTTGAGTATTGAAATATTTTAAAGCATATATTATTCTGATTGATTATATTACATTTTAAAATCCTGATAAATCTTAGTAAACTCCGATTCCAAGCTATCATTAAGATTATTGAATGACTAAAGTACCATATACATATCTGTTTCTACACTTTACAATGAATATATAGTTTAGAAAATATCAGTTAATGAAAATATGATATTAACACAAATTGAGTTATTTAAAAGATAGTCTTCCTTGCAAATACATTACTAACCATCAAAAAAAGCGTTTTATATACATATAAAAGTTTCATTACTTTCTATGAAATCAGCAAAGTTTAGTTAATCTGCGCAAATTCCATACACATAATATGAGTTTTATGTACAAATTGACTTGCAGTTATTCTAAACTTGAGCTGAAAATGCAATAAATTGAATTTCAGCTTCAATCATTGTTGTATCCTAACAAATATAAACATTTGATATGTTTATATTTTGTTATATTTTCAAAAATAAAATTAATTTCGCTTAGTTGATATTTATGCTATTGTATCCCAATATTTTAACAGTAGTGAGATTAAAAGAAGTAATATACTGTGAAAGATTAAATATTAAACCAGCCGAGTAAACACCATCAAATCTATATTGAATTGAAGTGTTCTATATTTGTATAGTTTGTTAAGAGTTAAACATCAAACTTGATAGAAATTGACCTCTTGCAATGAATATAGTTATAGAGTTAGTGATAGAAATATCGCACTAAAAGCAAATAAGTGCGCCGTTGTTGATATTGAATCCAACAGTAATATTTATTACCGATTGTTAAATTTGTTGTATATTATTGTTAAATCCTAACATTGCAAAATCATTATCATTATTAATTGTTGTAACTATAGTAGATTATTGTATTATTTCAGCATCTATAAATATATTTGTGTGCTTATTTGAAATTTAACTTTTAGTTAGAATTGATATGTTATTAACCAATAAAATGTTATTTAACTATTTAATTTTTTAACAGTACTAATATTATTAACTATTTACATATATATTGGATCTACAATTATTGATTAACTTGTTATTTATTACTCTATTTATAATTATAGAAGAAAATATGAACATTTAAATATTTAATATGAGACTTTAAATTATAATAATGAGGATTTCAAATGCGGCTTCGTGAGGGGCCATGATAGTTAGATCGTGTATCATAAAATTGATAGATTAAAAGTATAAGCAAACATTGAAGAAGCAAATTGAAGAGAAAAATTGAATCACTAGATTGATTATTAAAGTAGAGGAAATATTCTGCCATCGAATGATGGTAAATTATAGCATGTGTGTATGGAGAAGTTTTGAGCATATTATAGCAAACAACTTTATCCACCAATGTTTCAAACATGATGATAAATATTAACATGAACCATAGTTCTGCTGGAATTATTAGCTTAATTAATATGGTAAATGGATAATTAATCATAAAAGGGTATTAAATATTTGGGAGTTATAGCAGCACAAATATCATAACTCTTGTTACGTGCTATGCTCAATAACAAAGCACTATTGTAATTAGTTATGTATAAATTTAACCAGTTTCGTTTACGTGTGGGAATTAATCGTCATTTTTAATATCATTTTCAAACTAATGTGATATCAAAATATATCACATTGTTATATCATTAGGGAATTTTAGTTTATATAATACTATAAGCAATATTATAACGTCAACAAACGAGTATTTCACGTTTGGTGGATTAATTACTTGTAGTAATTCATCAGATATCCAAATTTAAGATATTTCATTAAATTCTTATGAATAATGGAACAGTCAATTTACAAAATATTCTGGATAAATTATTGGATACGCTAATAACAGTGTATCTAGCATATAAATGATTTGTGCAGTTGAATATGTTAGTTCAGGTGAAAACACACAATTTTAGATGTTTGGATTAATTGGATACTTTAATGGATAACTAACAATTTAACTATTATCTTCACAATGTTAGATATTACCAGGTTCGTTTTCGTATTCTGGAATTATAGGATATTCCAATGGAACCTAATCTATTTTCACAAATGTATAAATATAATATTAAATGGTGATAAATAACGGAAATATCAGTGGATCTTTAGCAGGAGTGTTGAACGCAGCATTATAATCTATTTACAACATATCTATTGAATCTTAGATTGAAGCGCATTTATTAGTAGGCTTAATTGCAGCCAGATCTTAAAATTGTAACATAACAAAAGCAAAAATAGTTTCATCGTAAGTCAGTGGTAATACATATGATAACAACTAATTTTCTGCTGGATTAATAGCATAAACTGTAGGATATTTGTAAATTATCCAATGTTATATCAATTAAATTTCAGTTTCATCGTAAAGCAATTATACATGGGCTATCTCTGGTGGTCTATTGGGCGACATAGTTTAAACTTTGACAAAAATATAATAAACGTAATTGATATCATCGTAAATATCTAGTTCTGGTTCAGTTGCAGATTCCGTAAATTCTGCTGGATTAGTTGGTTATTAATTTGATGGATAAATGGATGTAATTGACGTATAAATTCAATACACTAATATTACGGCTATTTCTACTAATATACCAAGAGTGGGTACATTTTGCGGCACTTTTGCTGGTTATTTAGTAAGATAAAAAATCTATTTAACGAATTCTAAAATTATTACAGTTCAAATATATGCGAATGGTTAATCAATATATACGGGTATAATTATAGCAGTTAACAAAACTACTTTATTTACTGCAAATGGTGTAAGTACAGAAGGAATCAATATAATTAATAATTAGATTATTGCAAACTGTGCTAATGTGATTTCTTAAAGTTAAACTGGATGTTGAGTAGATTGAAATATATTTCAATTATATTGCATTTAACTATTATATTTTATATTATGACGATGTATAATTGATAATTTATACGAAAACATTATTATTGGCAAGTTATAAGTCTAATATTTATATTTAGTGTCTAAAATTACTCATCAAAATTCTTGGTAGTTTTATAACGTTGTTGCATGGGTTGTATGCCGGAGGCTAATCGCCAACTCACGATGTTAATGAACTACTCTACTTTAATAATCATCTTCTTTGGAATTCCCAAAAGACGAATCCTCTAAATACTTACTTCTATAGCTGTATATCTTGTAAAACATCAACATAACTTTCTTCAACGAAAAAGGACACACAAATATTAACAACATCATCAATATAACATGGGATTCAAAAAAGCAAAAATAAGTAAGCTTAGATACAAAATGTAACCTATGCAACTGCAAGAACGAGCTTAATTGTAAAAAGCTTTAAAGAAATCACATATTAACACATGATTACTTTGTTAGATAGGCTGATAAAATGATCGAAGCCGACAAATTTAGAGAAGTAAAAGAAGTTAGCAAGAATAATAACAACAGAACTGACTAAAGGCATAAAGCCGACATATCTTTCATAAAAGATGGCATCATCGATAAAACATTAAATAGATTAATATTCGTCTTCTGCTATCTGCAACCAATAATATACAATAACTGTAGTTTCCTGTTCTTGTTAAGTTACTGAGATAGGCTTCTTTGGGTAAAAGCGAATGTCATATGTATAGTTCTGTCATCTTGTTAGATCAGCTCATATATTTCGTCTATGGCGTTTCTGATAATCTATTCGCTTGCTCAACCAACCGTTCTAAAAGTATATTTATATTCACAATTATTGGTTCGGGGTGTTGCATTTTTGGCAGAAGAATACTTATAATTGTCAATATTTATGTAATTTTTCGTCAAAATAGTAAGCTGATCTATTAATGTGTAAGCAAAATGTTTTACTTCAATATATAGGTACTCCAAATATATATACAATTTAACAATAAGAAACAGGTTTAAATCAACTGTATTCATAATTATCATTTGGGAAATTTAAAACTGAATTAATCTTGTTACACCTTTAATCTATAACTGACCTGCTTTATTTTCAAATTCTATTGCGTAAAGTATGCCCATATAGCTTTCTTCTTTTTGTGAGTCAATTTTTTCAAGTATTTTAAGATACTATATATCCCACTCACTTAACTTTCGTTTATACTAGTTCGGTCTTCTGTACAGGAACTGTAAGTTCACGCGAATGATCATTAGTTTTAGATACACCTATGTACGTTAGGTGCACCTCCGCAACCAAGGCAATCAACGACTCGAGTACAAGCATCCAGGGGCGTAACACGGCTGCTTCGTGCAAGTCGATCTATACGGAAATCCACCTGCGTCGTACCATCTGCGTTTCTAAGGAAGCAATGGAGCGGTTGCTGCTTTCCAATCTTGATGGTTCGTTGATGGCTTGCCAATTTTAAGATACTATATAGTTACACTAGTTATATTATACGTTTCAATTAATTTATAAACTTACGTATCTTTAGAATCAAATTTAGTATTGCAAACAAAACCTCTTATATACACATATAGTAAAGAAGTGAAATCTGCAATTATCTTGTTTAGCAACACAAATACATTGTTATAACGTGTTTCTTCATTTTAATTGTATTGCATAGTCATTATTGAGTCTCACTGTGAGTAATATTATTTCATTTAATATTATTAATGGTAATTTTTGAACACGCTTGAAAAATATACTAATTTCTTCTTTGGAATATATTTCAAAAGTTCAAGCCAATTTTACATTTAAATTAACACAACTCATTAATCAATCAATCTATTCTGTATTGCTTTCAATATATATTTACATATTACCGTGTATTTAGTGCGATATTGTTGTATCTTTTTGACATTATAAAATGTTTTCAAATTTATGTGTGATTCATTTTCATTGCTGATTTCTCCACAATAAAAATATACCGTTTATATTATTAGATTGGCATAACTATGATTAATAGTGTTTTATTAGAAAATTACTCTGAATACTTAAATGAGGTACTCACAACTGATTAAAATATTTAGATATTCTGCACACTAACTTACTTAATAATAATGCATCACACTGTAAATACCGTCTATCCATTTTTCTGATCTCACCTTTCCTTTCTAACCTAGATCAATAAGCAAGCAATATTCTCTGACCAAATATCTCACACTGCGTTATCACTAGTCAAACCTCTTCATAGTATCGCCATTAGCTCTTTTGAACTAATATAGTTTGTTTTGGAGATAACTTACTTTACAATATCATCATACTTATCAGTTTACTAACTATAACTGCTAATTATAACAAAGAGAGCAACAGTAATATTGTAAAATTATATTAGTAGTCTAAACAACATTGGAAAAACTGTAATGAAAATAATTCAAAAATATATTTCTCCTAAATTCTCTATGACTTAACATTCATAAATTTTGTATTAAAACTAAGATATATCGTAATTACTCACAAGTAAATATCTTCACAAATAGAGGCATAAATTGATTATATGCACTCATGCACTGGAAGGGGAATTATAGTTGGACTTGCTTTGATAGACGGTAATACACTATAGATGTAACGATTATTTTTCATGAATTTTAATTACTTCCACTCTTCTCCTGTCCAAAATACTAAAGTACCATAAATTATAATATAAATTTGTGTGAATAGGCTTATTTTTGTTGAAAATCACCTTTTTGTTTAAACAATTTTTAAAATGTTCAGATGCGGAATAGTCATTTTAAACGGCGATAGCTGAACCCTTGGAGTCATATGAACTCCACTGCATAATAATATACTAAAAATGTTAACATCAAATTATGGAAATATATATCCCACCTTTAGGTGTGAAATATTATATTTGAGTGGATTCCAGGCGCTACTATTTTACAGCAAGTAAAATAAAAGATCAAATTAATTATTAATGGTACATTTCAGTTAAGACAACTTTAGATTCATTATATAACGAGTTCACACCGTCAGTTGCAGTTTGTTTAAATGATAATAATATGTTGTACGGTAAAATCTCACAAGTACACAAGGTACTGAGTCTCACAAATAGAATATAGTACAAATGACGAATATACTATTGATTTCCAAAGCTTATTCGTGAGATATCTAGTTTAGTCTTATTTGCCAACCACTTTGTTCTATTTGTGATAACCTTTGTAATTCATCTGTTTAATCAATTTTTATTCTTTAATATAATAAACGCGTGCCACTCAATACTTGGTTAATGATTAGAAACGTTACATAAAAGACTGGTCAATGACAATAATCGATTTAGATGCAGTAATTTATAATAAACTTTGCGACTAGAATATTTTCGAGGTTTTAGGTATAAGTTCATAAAAAATAAAACTATTATTATTGAATTGATGAGTGATTTTAATTTAATCTTAACAAAAGACTAATAAATTAATTTTATATATGATGTTCTGACCTTTATCAGGTGGTTCAAATTCTGATATTTATTTGTAATTAGGTTTGGTCTTTTCGTCATCAACTCTGTTCTATTCGTAAGATATCTCAAAATATCTGAAAACTTCATGAAATGACAAATAAACTATTCATTTTCCCTAGTACTATTCGTGAGACTCGGTACCTAGCGTACTAGTGAGACTTTACCGTATTTAAAAGTGACTTAAAAAGGAGTAGAGTGGTAACGTTAAGAAAAATAAGTATGTTTGCTTTAACGTGTTAGTTAAATTTCGTGTTTTATAATCAAAGTACATAATATTTTTATAACATAGGAGTGTACGCCATCGATTTTTGCCTCTGAATAAATCTCATTCACTTATCTTTTATTTATACTATTCATTTATACCTACCTACATGTTTGCCTCTATATATTGTTGAAAAATATTTTTAGACCTAGGTATGTTACAAATGTTGGAAATAGGTTAAAATACAGCTATATTCTCAATCATATTTCATTTTAATGTTCGTGTTCTCAACGACGTTACTAACTCACGAA
Source organism: Hexamita inflata (assembly GCA_963988835.1). Classification (NCBI taxonomy): domain Eukaryota; phylum Fornicata; order Diplomonadida; family Hexamitidae; genus Hexamita; species Hexamita inflata. The sequence goes on along the minus strand of CAXDID010000745.1, from coordinate 48,549 downwards.
CCATCAAATGAAAAAGTTCTTCTTCAGCAGCAGCCGCTAGACCGGGATCGGGTCCCCACTGTCAATTTACTCCACAAAAATGTCCGCGCAGTTCTTGTCACCGGTTCTTTTGACGTTCAAAAACGACGACTTTATATTTAAAAGAACTTTAACGCTCTCAGAACCAATTTATTCTCATTTAACGCCCAGAATGAACGTCTTTTAACAACAAAAGGAGCGTTTTTCAAGGCAAAAGCTCTTAAAAGAGGTTCAAAGAGAAAGATTAATAATTTTTAAGCTGAAAAAGGAAGCTTAATCGATTAAAATGAACAGCTGCAAGTTCAACATTCCTTGCTCAAACAAGAGCAATAAAAAGCTGAACGATCGATTTAAGATTAAAAATAGGAGAAATGAAATGTTCCCGGCCAACACGTTAATTTTGAGCTAACTTCGATTAACCAGAAGATAACTGTTTGTTGATACTAGATAAACGCAATTCTCACTCAGAAACGAACTCAACCCGCTCAAAGTATTACTACTTCACGCACACAGAACCAATAAAGTGCTCAAAGTCAAGCTGCGCCACTGCAAGCAGACCGAAAACGTAGAGAAACAGCAGTAATTGCGTATCGAACACGGGATCAAGCAAACGCAGCACAACTACACGCACAAACTGGAAGTGGCAGGAAGACGCGAGTTCATGAACTTGCACTTCAAATACTTCGCGATGCAGAACTTCGTCGACGGGGTCCAAGGGTGGTGATATCTACTTAATAGTAATCAATTCGTATTCTGAAGATTAGTAGTCGATGTTATTGCATTCATTTGGTAAAGATGTTCAGCTGGACATGTAACACTAGATTACTTTACAATAATATTTCCGGAAATATCGCAAATATTATATTATCGTTTAGTTTTAAAGGATTAATTTTCATAGCTCCATTCAGCAATAGTATTCAGTTGTGGAATGGAATAACACAATATATTTTAGTGCCAGCAATATATGACTTCATTTCTTTATTTGCCCTTTCACACTACGTCGGCCGGGCCACTTCTCAACTGAAATGTTGAGCAACCTGAAGAAGCACGGAGATATACAAATGGTAGTGGGACCCATGTTTTCCGGGAAGTCCACGGAAGTCATCAGACGCGTCCGCAAGTACCGTGCCGCCAAGCGCGAAGTCCTAGTGGTGAAGTACGCCGCCGACACTCGCTACTCTGCTGAGTGCCTCGCGACGCACGACCGCTCCAACATGGAAGCCGTATCCACATCCACCCTCGAGCAGATAAACTACCTCGTCACCGACAACATCTCCGTGATAGCTGTCGACGAAGGCCAGTTCTATCCAGACATCGTGAAGTACGCCGAGCTCTGGGCCAACAGCGGCAAGACCGTCATCATCTCCGCCCTCGACGGGACGTGGCAGAGAAAGCCGTTCGCGTGCATCAGCGAGCTCATGAGTCTAGCCGATTCGGTTGAGAAGCTTACTGCCGTCTGCTACAAGTGCCAGGAGACCGCGCCGTTTTCTGCCAGAATAACCCAAGAAACAGAAGAAGTCGTGATCGGCGGTGCCGACAAGTACGTCGCCTGCTGCAGAAAGTGCTGGATGGAATTGTAAAAGTGAAAGTGTGTTTTACTAGATGGAATTGTTCATGATGCTTATGATTCATGTATCTGCGATAAATTAATTACAAACGGACTTCTGAAGGATCGATCACTCTTATTCATTATTTGTCTAGTCAACTGTTTCAGCTTCTTGGGCTATTTCGACGGTATCAGCTGCCATTTTCCCTTAGCATTGAGCTTCCTCTAGTAATTTGTTGCGTCTCGTATAGATAATGTACTGCGCAAACACAGTGCATTCTGTGAAAATCAAAAGAATGCAGCCAAGAAGGTACGGCGTCTGTTACACTAAATACGCTTTGTCCTAACTAAATGTCACGTATTGGGTTATTTGCGTCGTGTTGGCAGTAATCGTGATCGCGAACATACCCAGGCTGAGTCCATGCACTGCTTTTCTTTTAAAGTTTTTAACTATTTAGCTTGGAGCAGAGCACACGTACAACGGAATAGTTAAATACGCTGCGATTGAACCAATAATATAACGAGCTGTTTTTGGATTAAGTTGAACGACAACCGGACATTTCTGATAAGATAACTAGTGTCGCAGAAATCGTGATAACAAATTTACTACATAACCTCGAATTGAACCACCCACCCTTGTTCGAATACAGACACCCGTGCAGTTTTCAAAAATGGTCAGGGTGTCTATAAGTGAGAGCAAATCTAGCCCAGTTTGGTATATTTTCTGTGTCAGATTTGGTTTTCCATCTCAGTTACAGACACCTTTTCCAAAAATATTCTGAAAATTTTATCAAATTTCTAGTTTCTTGATCTAATTTGCATAAATTACCATTATATAGAAGATTAAGTAGCATAAAATTTATATATATGGTCATACAAAGCTCCAAAGTGCTTATAAATCTATTAAATACAAAAGAGATTTACAATGTTAAATTCACTTACAACCCCTTTTGTTGTTCAGTTATAGACACCTTTACATATAAAAAGTCGAAGGTGTCTGTATCTGAGCACTTCGGGTGTCTGTAAGTGAAAGGGGGTGGGTGTCTCAATTCGAGGTTATGTAGTATTTCTAAATATTTAAAACATTATGAATACCCTTGTGCTATAATAGGTAAGAAAAATAAATTCAAAATTTGTATTTTTGAGAGATTTAGTTTTCTACCTAACAACACCAATTTTGTTATGTTATCTTATGACTCCTAAGCTTAAAAATACAGAAATATGCAATACATTTTAATAAATCTGTTGCAATCTGCATTTGTAACGATTTGATTTAAAAAATTACAATTGCAATAAATACGCTTTATAGTATAATATGGTTTCATTTTGCACATTCCACACCAAATGACGTGCAACATTCACATGATCAATTTACACATGCAGTAGTTTCACCAGCGCCTTTTGTAAATGAACATTGCAACTCACTTTATAAATAATTGTATTGCTGAGAAGTAAAAAACAGCGATAGAAAACTAGGAGTAAATACCATTCGCAGTAACCTCGCCCAATTACACCTTCGTCAACTAATTAGCTAGTGAGCACTTCTCACTGAATGTAAATGATTTAAGAGAGATCATCTCGGTTGAGTCGTTCGCTACGACCTCATTTTCATATGACCCAGATCAACTCAGTTTGATGTCTAACCCGTTCTTCTCAAGTTTACAGGGCCTGATAGATTTAGATGAGTGCATCTCAGAGTGAGTTAGTAGTTTTAGAGTTTAATTTTAAAGTTCATTTAAAGAAATAAAAATCATAAAACTTAAAGAATCATTAAAACTTTATAAAGTTACTCAATACGTACAAATATGCTTTTAATATCATTTTGATTTATTTCCTTTCAATTTAGGCAATTCCACTATCTGAGGCTTATATGCATAAATATCTTATCTATTTAGAGACCGGGATCTTCTATAAATTGTATCGGCTTTTACAGGAGTTTACAACCGCCTATTTAGCTACTATTCATGAGAACTTAATTTTATTTCTGTAGAAATACGATCTTCCCACTACTTAGGAGTTATCTCGTGTATTATACGTTTAACTATTTTAAATTTAGGCGATGTTCTGATGACCAACTAAAAATCTGAATCTTTATATTTATTGCTACTATACTTAGCTAAGTAAGCTTCATTTAATTCATTTGGTGAACTATTTGTCATAATAAGATGTGGTATTATATAATTTAAAAAATTATTATTGATATATGACAATACTATAAATTAAATAGTTATAGAAAATTTAAATTTATATATTTTAGTTAGACGATAGTTCATTGTTTATCTCAGGATATTTAAATCACTTTGAAAAGGAACATTCACCTACATCATAATCAGCGGTCATAATAACTTAGCTGACTGTCATTTCAAGTTTGCTACATATTGAAAAACTATCTTAATCCGCACCTTCAAAGTCTAAAAAGTTATCTCCAAACTGAACAGAATCTATCCGATCACTAAGTCTCAAATTCATCATTTTACTAGATAGTTAACTCTGTAAATCAAAACACTGCATCGGTAGACTTGGATACTTATTTATTGATACATTCTATACTTTAATTTTATCATTTATATCATATACATATTTGAATACTTATTTTATTTAGTTATGTTTATTTTCTTACATAGCTACTTAGTTTTTTAAGCTCATCATCATTATTGAGGTGGTATACTATATATTTACTTGTGTTATATGGAATTATTTATGTTTAATAAGAAATCTGTGGAATATTGTCTAAATACCGCTTCACAATGACAATATATGAAATATACTTATGTAACCATTTGGTTCCTAATTTGTACATAACATCTGTAGAACAGTTATAATAACTTATTTCTCACGATCTCATATTGAGAGTTGCACATGCAGCGTTTCCTAGCCTTGTCACGTCTTAGTTTTCAAGAACTAACGAGTAAAAGAAACAAATAATGCATTCTATAATGATGTAGTTATCAATATCGTATAATTCATTAGATGATGCGCTTTCTTAGTTGTTGAATAAGTATGTGTAGTTCAAATCAGAAAATTTCAATAATGTGGTTTTATTTTACAATAGTTTCTTGGAGAAGTTCGGCTTGCATTTAAAATTTAATTACGAGCATTTTTGTGATTTTCAGTCAGCTTTATTTTAAAACGAGTTTGGTGATTTTCGTGTGTGTGCTTATCTGTTTGGCGAGGTGTTTGTTCGTCAGATGGTAGGTTTGGATTAGAAGCAGCGTACGATTTTAATTCAGCAGAAAATGCGGAAGGAGGGCGTGAATTTCTTTTTCTTCAATTAAATGCTCCTCGACGGTTTTTCCGAGCACCGCACTCTCTGCGTGGTCCTCCAGCACTGCCTCATCTACGAGTACTTCCAACAACAATTTAAAGACCAGCCCGACCATATACAGAAATAATAATCACAATCCTCCTTAAACAGAACAAACACAATTCAAATTGACCCGCGCCCGCCCAAGAAATCCGAGATTTACAAAGACGTTGACTTGGACCTCCAGGAACTTGAGAACTTCATCAAAACTGAGCCGGCGAAAAAGACGCAAAACGTCGAGAAAAACGTGTTTTTGAACCGGAAAGTGATCAAAAAGGTTCCCCTAATTCAAACCCAGAGCTAAAAAAGCAGCTTACTCCAAAATATTTACAGCTCAACTGTTAGCGACACTTTGTTAATGAATGACCTCGGAATTGAAGTGGAGGAAATAACAGAAAACGATTATTAAATGAACAACAAATACCACTTCGTCATGAACAAAATAAAATCAATTACTCACGAAAACGAAGAACTGAAGCAAATGAACGAGTCACTGGCTTCGTCAGTGAACTCGAATTGCATTTTCCAACCAGAACCAGAAATTGAACCCGCGATTGAAATCATTAAAATCGTTATCACCAAATACAACGGGCTCAGATGCAGAATCCAAGCGATTATCACCAAAGAAGAAAATAACGTTAACATAGCTGTTAATTAGAAAGTGGTTCTCAACTTCGGACTTGAAGACATCCAAGAAAAAGAACTGGACAACGGACTGTTCAAACTCAAAGTGCATGCGAAAGAAATATGGATCAAACCTGAATTCGGAACGGATATAATAAAATAATGGTTAGACTGACGTAATATATATAAATATATACATTTGTAATAATTATCTTATATTTAGAATTAATTATAATACAATTCATTCTTACAAATGTAATTTAATAAGAAGTTACAATATTGTATCACCTGCCATAATAATGTAATTTGTGAACTTAAAATATCGAATTAATTTTACATTGTTTCTAGAATTTTTTATTTAAGAAGATTAAATTTCCCAAAAATAGCTTAGAATTAATGCAATAATTAATGCGATATAATCTGTTACTTAATAATTCCCCCACACCTCATATGAACAGCGTTATAAATATTTCAAATGATATAAAGAAACTTGTTAAGCTTCACACTCAAGCCAATTAAATATTTTAATATGTACGTAATATGAATATCAACATGTATAATTTATAATCAATCTAAAGCATACATGTGAACCTAGGGAAATACTCATATTCTAATTAACTTTCTCAAGCAAATTTTTGTTGTAATTTAAATGGCGCTGTAGAATCTGTTCAATGCTTTAACTACAATGACTCTAATACTATGGATATCGTATCATAAAACATATCACAATACAATTCTGCAAATAATACTCCATAACCTATAAGAGTTATATCACTCTCAGAATTTTTAATAGTGAAACATGAAACTGATATAGGATTGAACGAAATGTAACAGTAAAATACCTGTTAAACAAAATTAAGTTAGTACAGAACAAGTCGAGATATTTTAGACTGATTTTGTTAAATATTTAAAATTAATTTAATATATAGTATCACATCCAATCTTTGCCATGAGGTTCAGAATACTCTATCTCAATTTCTGTGTTCATTTCTTCATCGCTTGAAAATGAAGTGTTAATGTTGAGTTGTTGGTTACTATGGGTTGTTAAACTGGCCAATGATCCATGTTAAAATGAGAAAATATTTTTAGCAAGTATTTATCGCAAAGCGGAGATACATAAATGGTTCATTGAAGGTAATTAGTTTATAAACGAATAATTATGATTTTCTTGTACATAATTCATATCTTTTTAGCAATCAACTTTAAAACTGGCATTACTTTCTACAAATTTCTTAACTTTGGATAGTTGTGACGTCGTTTGATTTAATATTTTAATAATATTCATTTTAATTGAAGTGAAATAATTATAGATATATAAGTACTCAATCATTATAATAGTTGCAATTATCAAACTTATTATTGAATTAATTCCATATTTATTGTGAATTTGTTTAAATTTCCATTTTTTGCATTGTAATTACGAATCATCATATTCTGTTTCTAACAACCTGATTTACACAAGTGTACACTTTTATTTACCTCCAAAACTGATAATGAATGTTCTCATCATGCTCAGGCGTTTTCAGCGCGGGCGTCCTGCACAGGGCCATGTTCTTCAGGGCCAACACTGCCAAACTGATAAAAGTTGCACGTCATCCCCTTCACGTTCGCCTCAAAATCGCAAAACGGTACTAGAGGAAATTTGGAGTCCCACTTTGCTTTTCCTTCGAGTAAAAACTTAAAGGGAATTTTAAAACGCTCATTCAGTGTTTGTTCAGTGATTAATTTGATGTACAAGCTGATTTCATAGTGAATGCGCTCAAACATTAGAATATATATGAGTTGATGTTATATGTGCTGATGATGGATAATGTTGGAGGTGTAAAGGGTTAATTGAATATTCGATATGATATTTAATTAGAAATAGCGATTAAAAGACTTTCAAATAAACCATGGGCATAGTTGTTGGCGCAGTGGAGAGAAAATATTGTGTAAGTGAGCGTTGAGCAGTTACATAGCGCTTTCAAGCACAAAAATGAACGTATGCTTATTTAAATATACAGTGGAATCAACTACGAAAACTACAAAACTATTTGCGACTAATATGCTGCTAAATACAAAGAAACAGTCGAATGCCGCATCAGAAAGAAATTCATACACAGAGACCAAGAGTGCTTTCTACTATGTCACCATATTCTATATGATAAAAACAATAACATATACACCAGCGTAATTAATTCATTACAGAAGAAAAACGACCGAGTAACAATACTACTCAGCACAGTATACGCTGAAAATGTTAAAGAGCAGCTAAAAGTAGATCGAATTTCACATATACTAAGAGAAATAATCTCTAATACAAACGAATATTATCAATTGCTTCTTTGTGAAGTATGGAATATAATTTTGTGAGTGGTATGATAGGATTTTTACATCAATGTTATAATTTAACATTATACACTTGATATATGAAAAAACTTTGATTTACATATGTATTCATTACACCATAAGTATTCAATACTTATAATATGGTTTTTAACACTGTATATTGTAATATATTTAACAATATTTACAAACATCGACCACTTCACTTATAAATGAATAACAAAATTAAATAAAAATTGAAAATTACTTCCAATCCTAAAATGGACAATTTCTCAATGCCATCTTTACTTATATAACTCAGCCCCAAATCAACACTAAGAAATAGTTATCTTAAAAGTGAAGGGGATAACATATCACTATAAAATATTTAACAGACAAACTATAAAAATTTCACTTTGTAACTTAAGGAAGTAGACTTATAACTAGATTATCTTAGCAATGAGGAATTCGATAACGATTTAATAATAATTAACTAAAATATTAAATTGTATAAGTTAATAAATAAGATGAATATTAGTATGTAGAAGGTATTTATGTTAAATGTACGTTTTAACATTATGGAAACATCAGAAAAAGATAGTTAAGTTGCAATATACAAATTAGAAAAGAAATAAAACAAAATTATTAAAATATTAAATTAATATTAGTACATGGGTAAGAACAAATATGAAGGAACATAGTGATATTTTATATTAAAGATTGTCTATTAAAGATTGTATTTTATCACGTACCAACCTCGGAATAATATGTTTGTTATAATTTTGGAGTTAATCAACAAGTTAATGATAGGAAACCACCAGAATTAACATTATCTCAAAAATTTAATAGTTATCTAAGTCATCACTCCAAATGTGTACCATTGATGAATTGGCAAAGGGTTGTGTGAATATGTCAACAACAAAATACGTGATGGAAAAATTGCGTGTGAAATATTATCCGTATGTACTACCGTTGCCGATCACAATAATTATAATTCTTGCCATGACGATCAAGTACATGCCTCGAAAGTGTATGGGTCCTAAGCGTTGGTGGCATCAGTACATGTAAAATTTGAACAACGTTGATGTGAACATGTGCTACGACGTGATATTTCACGTGCACAGTGGTATTTTGATTACGCAGATTTTAACGGATGCGTTTTCCTTCATTTACTACCATTCTCAGTGGAAGTTGCTTGTGATTAAGATTTCTGCGCAGATAGGCTGGCTAATCGGGATCATAATCGTCCGCCACTTTCTAAGAATTAGAAATAATGTTTAAAACTGCAGAAAATCCGCTGTTTAAATGTACTTCAACCTTTTTTGCGAAACAATTTTGTCCTTTGCGAACGCGAATTTCTCCTTTTACATAATAAACCAATATACTAATTTCAGTTTTCACTCCTATTACTGTTTAGTGCACTGTGAGTGTTTGGTTTGCGTTATCCTCAGTTCGTACTTCTTCAGGATGCTTTTAATTGTTCCGAATGAGATTCAGGGAGATACGGACGCGGTTAAAATGGACGAGGAGCTCAGTTCACTTAAAGCAAAACTTTTCGTGAGCAAACAGGAACAAATAATTAAAACAGTTGTCGTAGGGGACGACTATTTGTGAACAAAGTAGATAGTGAAATAATTAATACTTTTTGGTAGATAAATTATGTTATGATGCTTTGTTTATAAGGGGGCTCTTTAGAAAGTTAATAAATAATTCTTAAACAACTTGAAAACAGTTATCAACAAAAGAGCTTACTCAATTAGTTTGAAGAGCGAACGGAGATTATGTGAGGAATCTTGAATGGAAAGAAAAAGTGAGATTAAAGAAAATAGACTTTAATAGAATATGATAGATGTATTTTGCATTTATTTTTAAAGAAATCATAGATTCTGGTCTCTAATCTAGATTTAACATTAGCAAAAATGTTGTTAGAAATATTAGAACAATCTACAAAGCTATCTATTTTGATAAAGAGTTGTTCAGTTTATTAATTCATTATTTTTCAATTATTTGAACACCAAATATTTATGGTTCTGATCTTTTTTATAAAAATTTAAAAGCATCACTCTGCAGCTTGATCTACTCCTTGTGTATCTAATAACTCTGCGACTACTAAATGACCGTTTCCAGACTTAATGTACCCGAATACCTAATCTTTTACTTGCTTTACGTACTTTTCAACATATTTCTTCTTGTGCTCAGACACTCGCTTCATTTTATCTTAAGCATAACTTTCAAGTTGCTGTAATTTTTCCTTCCAGTTTACATAACACTTCCTCCTGTTTATAATGTTTTAAATGATTTCTGTATTGAATAACTCAATAAGTGAACGTTAATTTTACTCATTTAGTAGACGGTCTACCATTTTCATATCCATTACATTCATATACTTTTCAAATTCACCTTGTCTTACCTGTTCAATAAATATGACGGCTTCTTCTAATTGAGGGTCTTCCGATTATTGTTACTACTATTGATATTCTTATGGTTACGAATGCGGTGGGAATCTTGGCGCTTAATTTTATTGTACTTAGGGTTCATTTTTAGGTTAATACTGAGTGGGATAATTTTATTAAGGTTGGTTGAGTTCAGGTTCAGGCATTGTTGGCTATTACGATTCTGATTAGTCTACCCTTTCTTACTCTAAAAGATCTTCTAGATGCTTTTTGTCCATGAGACGTAAATCTACTTCAGCTTTATTTAGAGTGTCTAAAAGTTATTTGTCAGTCACACATGAGAATGTTTCCTAAACTTCATAATCTTTAAAATCAATCTCAACCTCTTACAGATAATTGAATGTGACTACAATTTATGGATTAAAATATGTTTTCTTTTTAAGGATCTTCCATTCTTTAATTACAAATTTATTTGGTAAACACATTTGAATCAATGAATTTTCTGCAAAGTTTGTTTTTAGAGTAGTTGAGGTTGGATACTTCATATTTGGTCCAGTTAATTGAGTTGTTCCTAATAATATCGCTTGGCTTTAATATAAATCACTTACAACCATTTTCTTCTAGCTAGATAGTAAGTAGTATACTAAAGCTCCTTGAGCTAAAACTTCGTCAGGATTCATTCTTTTTGTCTGGATTTTCTTATAGCAATCTGGTAAAACAAGTAATCTAGCACCTCCACCAAGTAACTCTAAACATGTTACATCACTTTCAATACATTGAAGAAGTTGGCTTTAATACTGTTGGAAATATTGCATGAATTCGGTGAACTTAATACGTACATCGAAATCAGGGAAAGTAACTGACGTGTCTTATTCAAGTGAAAGAGATATTTTAGCTTTTTTGATGTCAGACAGTGATTTATTCATATCATAGTTTTTAAGCTATGGATTTTTCATTTGGCACATTTAAAACAGCATTTGATCGAAGTTGCTTGAGCCGAATGGTAACACTTTGTAAGTTTTTGTAGTTACGCTGTCTCTGTACATTTAAAAGGATGCATATACAGAATCAAATTCGTTTACTTATATGAAAGCAAATTTTAGTGGCTTTGCCTGGATATCTGTGTATCTTCTGAAGAAATACTGAGCAGCAACACATAAATGTGCTGGAACGAGTTATGCGTATGAGAAGTTAGCTTTTAGAATTGAGTCCAGCATGCAGCGTGTGTAGTACGACTAGTGTGATGGGTATGCCATGAGTATCTTAGATTACAGCTCAATATCGCTTTTGAGGAATTAAATGAAGCCAAAAATATTAGTACACTGTTTCATTTGATCTGGAATTGTCATAGCTGTTTCAAGTTTGTGCATAAAGTTTGTTTCAGATTTGGAGGAACGACTTTTGAATTGTCTGTGATCATTATCATAGCGGATTGAAGTGGGAATCTACCGCATTCCAGTTGAATCCATAATGGTCGATGTTTCGTTACCAACAAGTTTAGCTAGTATCGCATTGTAGTTTCCAAGGTCCAAGCCAATCATTGGAGTGTAATTTACTCAGTTTAATTTATCTATAATTTGTTAAAACAGGATTATGTGGGAAATGAAACTTAGTACACACCAGTTTTAAATAACATGACTCACTCAACAATTGTTAAGTTTTTGATAAATGATTGTGTCTTTTCAGTCCCGTTATTTATTGGTTAGTTAATTTCAACTTAATTTATCTTAATGCGTACGCAGTTTGTAGAAAGCACTGTTGAATTTGAAATACATTGTATTTAAACCATACCACAGATTAAGTTAATCAGATTTATTGCGTTTCTTCCAATCACTACATTGTTACCTATTGTCTACAGTTGGAATTATTTAGCTAAGAATGAATTATTTAACTATATTCAACTAAACAAATAAAATAAAATATTCTATTAATTATTAAAAAAAGAATTTCTATATCAAAAACACTTCAAATGAATATGGAAATATAAATAAGAAAATTAAACAAATAACAAACGCAAGCAACAGTAGTACTACAACTTGTACAGTAAGCTATGACCAAAATGTAAGAACTATCGTCAATTAAAAGTATTAAACTTTAATCATAAGTGTAAGTATCATTTTCAAGTTAACTGTCTCATACTATAGTACACAATATAATTGTGTTCTATAAAACGCAATTGATTCGGTACAATGTTTTGGTAATGACGAATTCTCAACCTTTTCTGAAAATTTGAATTAATAAAACATGAGGATTTAGTCTATTTCAGATTTTAGCGAAGATACCATTTAAGAGTGTAAGCTTAAGAACAATATAAAGTGTGTAATCCCAATAGCATTGCGCAAATAAGTAGAATGCGAGGACAGTGAATCATTATGATTATGCCTATTTAACATCAAAATCTAAATTTTAAACATAAATATTGTAATTATAAAGTATAGTCCACTTCACATGTTCACAACATTTTCATTTGAAAATCCAGATAAATAGAATATAACCCTAACTCTAACAATCTCAACACCTATAACCTCTGTTGTAGCTGAATTTGACTCTGCACACACATAAACTTAATTACCGTGCTCATTTACCTAAAATTAAGAAGGTAAATATGAAATTCTTGTTCCAACAACATCAGTTACTGCTTCAGTTTTATGCAACATAGGTAGAATCATAATCCAATCAGAAGGCAACGAATTTATTACAGTCTTCAAGGCGAAGTACACTGATCTAGTAAATACTGTTTTCTATCTTCTCAAGTGATTTTATTCCTTACTACATATTTATCTCATTTCCTATAATGTAAACGTGGAGTTATTTAGTTCTAGATTAAAAATTGCAATTTTATACATTTCATAAGTTATAATTCAATTACATTGTATTATGAGGCGAATAATTCCTTTATATGTCTAAATAGCGGTTATTTGCAAATATTTAACCAGTTCATTTCGCTAACAACAATTTTCAGAATATTTTGTGTTGTGTGCCATAAAACACTAAAATATATTGAATGAAAATACATTGAAAATACCCCTTGCAAGCGAAATATTGTAATACTAATACTAATCTACATCATTTTCCCCTTTTGCTCAGAACACAATGTCATCAATTTTAACGTCAACAACCGTTTCTTTCGCGTCTTGTATGAACGGGATTTGTTTTATTTGTTCGACGACCGTTTCTTCGCTGAGTCCGTTCAGGTCAGTGTCCGGCCTGCGCTTGAGCAAGTACAAGAGCCTCAGATTGCAAACAACTATTATGGACATGAGCAGTTCCAAGTGCACAAGCAAATAGTAGAAGTGGAACTGCATCGCCTTGAACTCAACTATAATAAAACACAAAACAATGTCCACGAAGAAGAAGCAGTTCTCGAAGAACACGTTCAGGAGCGTTATCAGTGAAGCAGTTTTAATCGTAACGCGATTGTTCCACTTAAATGTGAAGCGCTTGGACAAATAGAACCAAAAGAGCTCAAAGAGCTCAAAGGAAAGCTTAATCAGAACCAGCTTGTAAAACTCGGAATAAAACGCGAAGGAAAGACAGTCAGTTAGCACCAGCATTAATAAAACACCGCGAAACCAGTAAAATTTGATCTCGTACAAGACAGTAATGTGAATCCCACGCTTAATATTTAACCAGTACTGCTTTAGCCACTTACACGTGTTCAACTAGCACCTCGGACTCACATTCAACATAATCAGAAAAAATAAGACAAATAATAACGGGACAAATAACACGTACGGATACCAGGTAAATCGCAACTGCTCCAAGACCTTCCAACTGGTTTACAACTCCACATATGCCATTTTGAGTGGAATGGTCAACAAAAATTGATATATTAAGATAAATATATAATAAACAAAATAATTGTTTGTTTCACTGCTGCCCAATTTTAATTAGTTCTATAACTTGAGTTTCCTAATTAGTAGCTTCCTATCTAAGCTTATCAATGTTTTATTAAGGCATTGGCTTAGGCTAAATAGTACTCAGTTATTGCCCAACTTATTAGATCTCCTCTAACATTTGCGTAATACGTACATCAGCATTGTAGTTTTATAAAGGGAACCGCTTGAAAAACTCCATCTTTATTATGTTTTAAACTTCTATGAGCTAGTTAATTTCTTGCATTTAATTCTTTTGAACTGACATAGCATTGGCAAGTGTTGCGTTAGCTTCAGCTTGTTTCTTTATCAGCGCATCAGTATCTTTCTGAGTCATTTCTATTTTTTGATTCAATTCTGAAAAATTCTGCACTTGAACAGCCTAAAGCTGAGAGAAATCATAATTTAGAGCTTGATCATTGAATGTCTTTGTTGCTGTAGCAGCTGGTTTGGCTCCAAAATTACCAAAACCTTGAGTTGTTGCAGCCTGTTTAACTTATGGCTGATAAAATGTTCCGCGGAATTACTCATTTTTAACAACTTAGTTTTCATAGGACTGTAATTTGTTCAACTAATTAAATGCTTATGGTTCGTTAAAAGTTGATAAAGATAATGTTAATTTTCTTGGAGGAGATGGAGGTTTTGCAGCTCCATATCCTGTACCAAAGCCTCCTCCAGTACCACCAAATCCACCAGTGGTGCCGAAGCCTCCAGTTGTTCCCGCACCCGTTCCACCAACGTTAAAGGTGGTTCCTGGAGTTTTATTTACTCCTGGTTATGGGTTAAAGTTAAAACCGCCACCTGCTGGTGCATTTGTGCCCGCTGCATTTCCTCCTAAGTTGAAATTCATTTTTGAAAATTGGTGTGGTTACAAATTTAATTTACATATTATTGGATAAAATTAGTAAATACTTGAAAGAATCAATTAATAAATGAACTCATCTAACATTCTGTTTATCAGATAATGGACTAGCAATTACGCCAATTATATTATTATCATCGTCATACGTAAGTTGAACTTCGTTTGTATTTAATGGTGCAACAATGATATGATCGTCTTCTAGCCATAATATTTCTAGTTTATATTAAATCAGTGAAGCTGATATTTATTTTAGTCGTGAGTCGTACTCCTCCTATAGCATTAACAAATCGTCCTTGGTATAAAGATATGTCCGTTTATTCTCTTCATTTTGTTCAGTGAGTTGAGTAATTTGTTATTTTGCATCGTTAAGTTGTTTTATGTTATTTATTTAGTATTTATTCAGTTATTCAAGTTATTATTTTAGGTTATTTATTTCATTTTTGTTATTGCTGTTTGTTTATTCTAGATCTCCAACTTATCCTGTTAATTATTTTATCTGTTGTTTATACGTGAAGTATTATTTCAACTACTATGCAATATTGTTATTATTTCCTTTGCTCAGCTTCATTTAATTTATAATGTATTATTTTTCTTCCAGTTACTCACTATGTGTTTATTTATCGCTGTTTATCTGTTTATTCAACCCGTCTATTTATTATTGAGCTATTTCTAGTTACCTCAGTAGCCTATTTGAAGTTTATTCCTTCAGTTTCATGACCACTTAATCGTATTTGATTCTGTTCTCAAGTTATTTGATGGTTTCGTTTTATTATTCAATTTATTCAGTTTGTTATTAATTAAAATCTTCTTTTAAACCGCTTTAAACCATTTGCTTCAGTTTATTCACCTCTTTTTGTTCGTTTAAGTTGTTTTGGAGCATTTTTTGCACCGAGTTCGTGAGATCTTTCGCCGTTGATTCGAGTTGGGTTTTCAGATTTTGCTCGGATTGCTCCAGTTGTTGAATGTGAGAGCTCTAGTTGCAGAGCTCGTCTTGTAATTGCGATTTTTACAGCTCAATTGCGTTTATAGTTTCGTTGTCTTGCTTAATTCGCTCCAAGAAAACGGTTAAACCATTGTTATTTGGAATCTGGGATTTGAACGCAGGATTTAGGAGCTCACTAACTGACAACTCTAAGTTGTTCTAAATATTTGAGTCGTGGTTAGAATTCGGGTGAATAAAATCAACTAATAACCCTTTGAGAGCCTAAACC
Organism: Hexamita inflata; assembly: GCA_963988835.1. Lineage (NCBI taxonomy): Eukaryota > Fornicata > Diplomonadida > Hexamitidae > Hexamita > Hexamita inflata. The sequence goes on along the minus strand of CAXDID010000745.1, from coordinate 32,412 downwards.
TCATTATATAATGTTTCCTACTACAGTGCATTTTATGTAGCAAGTAAATCGAATTATCTCTTGTTTTGTTCCTGAATTTGCTGCAATTACAAATTAAAATTTATTAGCTATGCAGATAGTGTTTAGTTTTCATCATGTTATATGTTTGGTTCATTTGTTTTTAAACTGTTCATTTTAGCGGTGTGGAAATATTCAATATTTGTCGCGATATGTTTATTTAATTGTGTTTACTATATTATTACCATCTTGAAACAGAGAGAAAAGAACCTACCTGCCCAGAAAAGCTAAAGCGCGAAACCCAATAAAGGCACAGGAGAATCGAGCATTGACTCGTTCTTCTGAAGGCGCTTCTTCTAGATGAAGGAGCATACCTTTGATGCTCTCAAAACACGATACTGAACCAGTATAAACGAAAGTTAAGTGAGTGGGATATATATTACCTCGAATGCAGACAGGAATTATATATTTTATGTGAATAAAATGACTCACTTAACTGTAACCTTATCATCAGTTCTAAGTAGGGCTGTTATGGCTGTAAAATTAGTACAGCTTCATCAAAAGCTGTAATACAGCGCTGTAAAGGCTGTATTTTACAGGTAAACGAAAAAGGGGTCAAAACTGTATTAAAGTAGTGTAAAGTAGTGATTATTAATTTTATAAATATCGATATAAAGTTCAAATAGTTCAATATACTATTATATATAACTTGATATATTGTAATAAGGCCTGAGTAACTTCATATTACTTAAATAATCGCTATAATTATATATCAGTTTTTGATAGTTTATTAAACTTGTTGAATACTTTATTAATACTCTCTAAAAAATATAAATACAATTTTATATACGTAAATATACGTATTTGTCGAATATTATGGATCATATAATGATTTATTACATTTTATGTTATTAGGAGTGGATTATTACAAATAATATTAATAAATCATTACTACATACAAATATAATAGTAATTAGTGGTTATTCTATTTTAAATCAGTTATATTTCAGTTTCACTATTTTGGCTAAAAATATAGTCCATGAATATTGTGGTATAAACTTCATTTATATAAACACTTAAAATTAAGTTAGTACGTTCGTATTTATAAAATTGATTAAATTTTTGATACTTATGATATTTATCAAGTTGAAATGGAAATATTTAAAACAAAATAAATATATAATGTAACATATGTTAAAGTATAAAAGAAAATTTAAATAATCGCTCCAAAATATCAAATCTACGTATAGTGTAGTACAGCCGACACAAAAGCTGTACAGTACAGCCTACAGCCAAAAATCGCGTTTCTGTAATGGTTTTACAGCCATAACAGCCCTAGTTCTAAGGCTCAATTCAATCATTCCATCTTCATCTCATAAATCATGACAACCCACAAATCCAAACTTAGTTACACATAACGTTACATATATTATCATATATTATATACTTCTCTTACTTTTCTAACATTCAGAGTACACTCTGAAATTGACGATACTTCTGTAACTTTTCTAATCATTTCTCTGAATGTTAGATACAATATATATTATTGTGTTAACACAACGTAGACTGTATTGGAACTAAAATTGATTTAATTATTAATCATTAAATGATATAATATTAACAATATATAATTATTTTAACACACCAATGAAATCGATTAAAAAACATAATTCAAAATATATGATTTGGGAGAAATAATCACTCAGAAACACTCTATAGATAGTTTGTGTACATTAACACTGGCTTGGTAATCGCTGCATCATCATTTTGATCAAAATCATTTCCTACTATTTCAATTCCTCAACTAGCTAACTTTTTCTTTTAACCTATATTAGTATTCATTCAAATAATTATTAAAAAATGTATAAATAATAATTTAAATATCAATTTGTATTATTAAAAAACTAGAATGCTTATTTATTTATACGTGGTAATTATGTTTAAGTTATTTTTTACAAATTCATTCCATTTCTAAATATATATGAACATAACTATATAAATCAAAAAATTAAGTAAGCAATAAGATCAAGCGCAATAGGCGCTTTAATACGTACAAAATATAATAACTAAGTTATCTCAATTAAATTCTGCTTAAAGTTTAACAATAAAATCTTAAAAAATCTCGTATGTTCAATAACTATCTCACAGTAAGTTTGTATGCAATCTAAACGCAGCTATAGATTCAGTGCAATGTTTCGTATGCGACCTTGAACCCAATAATCAGTTGCAATACGAGACCGTTTCTCAAAGTACCTCTCAAAGCAATACGCCATAACAATATTTACACATATTATCATTAACTGATTTTATATTACCGAAATAGGATTCAGATATAGATGTTAATTAAATGTAATCTAAAGCTTAACGTACAAAATTAAGCTGTTATTAAACTGGAAGTAATGATAGCTAATCAGAATGAAATAATATGCAATAATTTCTCAGTTTAAATCAATAATTTGATAATATTTAGTCTTATTTAGTTGACATAACCTAAAGAGTGAATATTGAATACTGGTATTAAATTGAATTTAATATTAACTAGCAAGGTTAAGTTAGACTAATTAAAATTTAACTTCTTAATAAATTATTAAGATTAAAATTATCACACAGTTGTTGTTACACATTAATCAATTGAAAATGATATTGTAGTATCAAACACATTTATTGTTTGATAATGTTTAAGAACCTGGGCATTTACATACTCTAACACTATTAACTAATTATGGCGTTGCTGTATCGGGACAGTAACACATTCCATCATTACTTACAGCTAATGAATAAGTAATACATTATTTTGAACTAATTGCGTATAAGAAACTAATTGAATTTAAACGTGCATACCCTTAGAATGTAATATTATTAAATGTAATAGATGTGGCTTTTGACATATCTTTAACCAACGCAGTACAAGCTGAACTTTTAATGTTGTAAAGTTATAATGAATAAATCATATTTGATACCTTAAAATATCCTTATGCAATATTATCGGTTATTCCTCTTATCCATTCATTACCATTAATTTTTCCTGTTAATTCGAGATTAGTATAAATCGCATTAACTAGTTGCCACGACAATCCAAAATTTTTATTAGAATTAGTAACATTATATTAAATGTAAAGATTTTAAAGAGTAATATATTAAGTTACCATAAACATAACGCCTATAAATATGTCAGTAGAGGTTATATTATAATATAGTAAACTATGTTTAATAAGCACTAAATAACTGGCATTAAATTCATATAAGAGACCATAATATTACGATTAACCATTTGAGGTGAACGACATATTTAATCTAATATTTGAAATAGTTACATCTAAACTTTTGCTACTTTAAAAAATATAAGCATAAAACCAATTAGTTGCCGTAAAATTTATATTTAACAAACAATTCTGAACGCTAATTTACTTTTAATAATTATTTATAAATAGTGCTGCAATCATTTCAGAGGAAGTCGATGTTGATTTAGCAACATAATTACCAGATACAATAACATGATTATATGCTTAGTTAGTACAAAATACAGAGTAATTCATACCTTTACCAACAATATTAATATCAATATTAATAAGTGTATTATTAAAGCTATTTTAAAATGAGCAATTTATATTGTAAAGACCAATTGTAAAATATGATTTTTCCGTATAAATTTATGCTGATGTCAATGAAATTTCTGTTTTTTCACAATAGGTACTTATTGAAAAAGAATCGCAATAGCAATTGCATGTTCCAGATCCACATTTATTAAATATTTACGTTAGAATAGTCACTTCCCATGTTATTATGTCTAAATTATCACAAACTTAAACTAAATTAACTGCAGGAATAGTAAATGTGCCAGTTGTTTTAAAATATTATAAATTTATTTATATTTGCGCAGAATATGCAAATATACCCCCTCTTACAGTAGAAATGAGGAAATTTATTGAGCAGTTATCCGAAATTATTCCCTGAGAACTGAAAATTAAACCTCCTATTCCAGTTCCAGAAAACTAAAAATTGAGAATTGAGTCGTTAATAACCAGTGATCCTTAAGCTAGTAAAAGAGACGCGAAAGAAGAATGAACGCCTTGTACGTTAATGTTTGAAGAAGTGATTGTAGTATCTCCCTGAGAAATAAACGAAAACATATTCATTAGGTTGTTATCAGTAATATAACCTACATAGTTAACTTTATTTACGGTATCTGCACCAAAAAATATACTTCCATCGAATTAATGAGCGCTTGAAAATGAAACTCCGTGATTTATTGTCTTAGAATCTTAATTTCCATTTGCGCAAAAATTATACAACGTTAATAATATTATTGTTTGATGATTGCATATTTGTGTGGTTACATTTTATGGATTAATATTATATATTTAAGTTATCATATATAATTGGAGTGTATAACATATATAATACTATATTTATATTAATAAACTTATCTGTAACTTACAGACTGTAAGTTTCCTAAAGTTAATATTTAATGTAATATTTGGTTAAAATTTATTATAAATTACGATGTAAAATTATATGAACTTACTAAATTACTATATATTAATAAAATATGATATATACAATTTTTGAAGTCTTCAAAATTGAAGACGATAAGTTTTCTGAATGCTAAACTAGATTACTTCAGAGTGATAACTTTGTTGCTAGCATTTATGTATTTCTAAGTTATTTTTTACGATTTGTCAGAGGAATATAGATTAAATAGAGTCTGTATTAGGGATGGTTTTTATACTACATTGAAGTATTTATAAATTTCAAAAGTCGTCATAAGTCATTATTTTGCTATATAACTTAAAAGTAGTATAAAAAACCATCCCTACTGTATTGTTAGCCAAGACCACAGTTAAGTTTAATATTATCAATTATATATTATAACATTTAAAATACTTTTCACTCCGCCGTTTTGGCGTTAACTTTAACGACAACGTTTTCCTCGTTCAAAACCAGTTCCACTTCCTCGCTGTTCATCGGAACGACAACGTAGTGGTTGTTTATTTGCGTTATCTCCAAATTATATTATTGGAGGGACCCGTTCACCTCCTCAACGCACTGATCACATGTATTTTGCATTTGAATGTTATTATCGCTTAAAGTTACTGTTTGGGAGCGGAGGGAATCTAATTGCTCTGTGTGGTCGTTGATGGTTTGAATCAAAAGGGCGTTTTGGGACTTTAAGAGGTCGTATTGGTTTAAGATGTATTCTAGTTTGTCGTTAAGTGATTCGCAGGAGGAATTTGCTGTTAACTGGTTTATTTTTTGATCGATGAGGTTCTGCTGCTTGTCCTTGGCGAATTGGACAGAAAAAGAGTTAAGTTCGTCCATATACTGCTATTATGCGTCTTTGGATTATTAAGTTGTTTTAATATTATATTTGACGTCAGTTTCGCCTGAAATTATTTCATTCTGCTGCGTATTGTGAGTTTAATTTTAGATATGCTTTATTTGACTGAATTTATCTGATTTAATTAAGTTTAACTGATTCTAAAGCTGATCAATTTGCAGTTGAAGAGCTTGTTGAACAATACAGTTTTACTACTCTTAAATAACTATTTGTTTTTGATGATATTCCCGTTCAATTTAAAGTTTTTAATCAACTAACTTCATATTTTAGGAAAGTAACGATGAAAATTTTACAAATTATTATGAGTCTATAATTTTGTTCATTTTTAAGAAGTGGAGTGAAATATTAGTATTTGATTACGAATTATATATAAGTTTTAATATGTGAATTAAACCTTTCATATATCGCGTTGAATGATTAATTTAATAATATTAAAACATTCAAACTCAGATAATCTTCTATCAGATTAATTGGTAGGTACTTTAATTGAAAATCGATTTTTGTTCTATTGATCAATAATGATACTAGTATGTATTATGTACGCTTAGATCATAAAGTTTCATTCACATGTTTTCATTCAGTAAATTAAGTAAATTATATTAAAATGTTTTGTAATGATTGATAGCTTTTACATTACGTATCATATCTACAATTTTACAACTTACCCGACTCATTCTCTGTATTTTTAACTCCTATTTAGCAGATTGGTATTTAGTATATTGAAATTAATAATATTGCAACATATTTCTATGTTTCCTTTTTGAAATAATGTATTTAAACATATATTTAGTATATTTATATTTTAACCACTCCATGAATGAATAAGTCAACAAGCAACTTAATCATACTGTATGCTTTTTGTATATTTTCAGCCTTAAATTATGGTAGTATGTTAACAAATACGCCCATAGAAATGATGAATTATTATGCAGAAAAAACTCACTTTAATAAAGACAATCCAACTATAATATCTTTTATAGCTACTGCCGCTTCTTTTGGTGCAGCTTTTGCGTAAGTAACATTAGAACAAATCAATAAACTTATGTCACAGAAGAAACAATTCTATCTTTACATTGTAACAACAGTTATTAGCAATTGTTTGACCTGTATACCTGTTCATTATGGGTATTTGATTGTTATGCGCTTCCTTACGGGGTGGTCTACTGGTTCATATTTTTCCTTAATCCCAATATTTGTAAATAATAGTACAACTCCTAAATAAATAAATTACAAACCCTCTTATACTATAACTTTTTTGGTCCGAAATTTGAACAAAGAAAAACCATTCAAAATGCAAAGATGTAGACAATAAATGAATATCTTTGTTTGCCATTTCTTGCTTTTGCCAATGTTAACATATGCGTCCTTAATCTTCTCTGATGTGTTCGCTTCGTCTTATTCAGGTATTTACGGCTCAATGATAATTGGGGCTACGAATACCTTAGGTGTAGTTATTGCTATCCCCTTAATTCAGCGCATCAAGCGCAAGACCATTCTATCAATTGGTTTATTTGGCACGGTGCTGACTAACATCACCCTTTCAATAGTTTTCTCGATTATGAAGGACGGCGATGCGAAGAACAACGTGATAATCTCCATTTTCGTTCTCTTCACATTGTTTTATTAACTAGCACCAGGTCCAGTGATACTAATCCTCTGCGGAGAGATATTTCCGAAGGAGTTCAAGGTGAAATACGGAGCCGTCGGATTCGGCTTCAACTGGTCCTGGAATATTCTCGTCGTTTTCACTTACAAGTACTTCAGCGGGGTTGAATATATTGTTCACGCGCTTTACGCGGCCATTACGTTCGTTCTGAGCGCTATTTTGTTGTTTTTGGTTCCGGAAACGCTGAACAAGAAGCAAAACGAGATCAACCGTTAAATTTAAAAGTGGTGAGATTATTGTTTGTTTAATAAAGTAATAAGATACATTCCTCTTCGAGAATGATAAATCAAAGATACGTCCATGAACGGAGTTATATCTAGCTCCGAATTATAGCTTAGACGAAGCTAGCTCCGAAATGACTGATATGATAACTTATATTTGAGTGCAGACAGGCTTCTGGTCTTCTGGTGGCGGCTGATACCTTGACAAAAATGTTAACCGAGTGCAGACAGCGATACCTCTTTTAGAGCGAAATAGACAATATATCTAGTTTCAATATCATGATTGCGTTATCACTGTATCATACCTTTTTCTCGTGATATCGGAATGTGGTGCAAACAACGCCAGAAGCAACTTCCGATATCACAATTTTAGATTCGGTGTGACCTTCCGTTCTATAAACCAAATTCGATTTCTGTACCGAAAAACACAGACGAGTACGTAGCACACTGAGTCACCATGTTAAGCATAGCTGCTTTGCGGAAACAAAAATCCGGCTCGCCATCTATTCCGAAATGACGTGGTTGAAACCTGTCGTTGAAATCTGTCCAACAAATATAATGAGTATTTTCGTGTAATATGTAGCATAACTTTGATTAAATATAAATTTTGCTCATTTACCTTCTAATTTTTCTTTGTAAACATGATAACATCGTTGCACTGTCTCATTTATGTTAGTGATTTCCCAGCTTATTAAAATGGTTTTCATCTTTGTTTCCAATCTAAGTGATTCAGCTTCCTCGTTTATGCAATAGCTTTAATGTATTTAGTCAATGTGTGATTTTTACATCGGCCAACGAAGCTAGCTCCGAAATGACTGATATGATAACTTATATTTGAGTGCAGACAGGCTTCTGGTCTTCTGGCGGCGGCTGATACCTTGACAAAAATGTTAACCGAGTGCAGACAGCGATACCTCTTTTAGAGCGAAATAGACAATATATCTAGTTTCAATATCATGATTGCGTTATCACTGTATCATACCTTTTTCTCGTGATATCGGAATGTGGTGCAAACAACGCCAGAAGCAACTTCCGATATCACAATTTTAGATTCGGTGTGACCTTCCGTTCTATAAACCAAATTCGATTTCTGTACCGAAAAACACAGACGAGTACGTAGCACACTGAGTCACCATGTTAAGCATAGCTGCTTTGCGGAAACAAAAATCCGGCTCGCCATCTATTCCGAAATGACGTGGTTGAAACCTGTCGTTGAAATCTGTCCAACAAATATAATGAGTATTTTCGTGTAATATGTAGCATAACTTTGATTAAATATAAATTTTGCTCATTTACCTTCTAATTTTTCTTTGTAAACATGATAACATCGTTGCACTGTCTCATTTATGTTAGTGATTTCCCAGCTTATTAAAATGGTTTTCATCTTTGTTTCCAATCTAAGTGATTCAGCTTCCTCGTTTATGCAATAGCTTTAATGTATTTAGTCAATGTGTGATTTTTACATCGGCCAACGAAGCTAGCTCGAAATGACTGATATGATAATTATATTTGAGTGTAGATCAGGGCTTCTGGCTCTCTGGCGGCCGGCTTGATTCCTTGAAAATATGTTAACCGGAGTGCAGCCAGCGATACTCGTTTTAGAGCTGAACATGCAATATAGTCTAGTTTGCAATATCAATGTATTGCGTTAATCATGTATCATACCTTTTTCTCGTGATATCGGAATGTGGTGCAAACAACGCCAAAGCAACTTCCGATATCCAAATTAGATTGGTGTAACCTTCGTTCTTAAACCAAATCTCGACTTCTGTAACCGAAAAACACAACGCAGTAAACGTATCACACTGAGTCACCATGTTAAGCTAGCTGCTTGCGGAAACAAAAAGCCGGCTCGCCTCTATTCCCGAAATGACGTGGTTGAAACCTTCGTTGAAATCTGTCCACAAATTATGAGTATTTTCGTGTAATATGTAGCATAACTTTGATTAATATAAATTTCGCCTCATTTACCTTCTAATTTTTCTTTGGTAAACATGAAATCACATCGTTTGCACTGTCTCAATTTTATGTTAGTGATGTTTCCCAGCTTATTAAAATGGTTTTCAATCTTTGTTTCCAATTAAGTGATTCAAGCTTCCTCGTTTATGCATAGCTTTAATGTATTAGTCAAAGTGTGATTTTACATAGGCCAACGAAGCTAGCTTAGCTCCGAAATGACTGATATGATAACTTATATTTGAGTGCAGACAGGCTTCTGGTCTTCTGGTGGCGGCTGATACCTTGACAAAAATGTTAACCGAGTGCAGACAGCGATACCTCTTTTAGAGCGAAATAGACAATATATCTAGTTTCAATATCATGATTGCGTTATCACTGTATCATACCTTTTTCTCGTGATATCGGAATGTGGTGCAAACAACGCCAGAAGCAACTTCCGATATCACAATTTTAGATTCGGTGTGACCTTCCGTTCTATAAACCAAATTCGATTTCTGTACCGAAAAACACAGACGAGTACGTGCACACTGAGTCACCATGTTAAGCATAGCTGCTTTGCGGAAACAAATCCGGCTCGCCATCTATTCCGAAATGACGTGGTTGAAACCTGTCGTTGAAATCTGTCCAACAAATATAATGAGTATTTTCGTGTAATATGTAGCATAACTTTGATTAAATATAAATTTTGCTCATTTACCTTCTAATTTTTCTTTGTAAACATGATAACATCGTTGCACTGTCTCATTTATGTTAGTGATTTCCCAGCTTATTAAAATGGTTTTCATCTTTGTTTCCAATCTAAGTGATTCAGCTTCCTCGTTTATGCAATAGCTTTAATGTATTTAGTCAATGTGTGATTTTTACATCGGCCAACGAAGCTAGCTCCGAAATGACTGATATGATAACTTATATTTGAGTGCAGACAGGCTTCTGGTCTTCTGGCGGCGGCTGATACCTTGACAAAAATGTTAACCGAGTGCAGACAGCGATACCTCTTTTAGAGCGAAATAGACAATATATCTAGTTTCAATATCATGATTGCGTTATCACTGTATCATACCTTTTTCTCGTGATATCGGAATGTGGTGCAAACAACGCCAGAAGCAACTTCCGATATCACAATTTTAGATTCGGTGTGACCTTCCGTTCTATAAACCAAATTCGATTTCTGTACCGAAAAACACAGACGAGTACGTAGCACACTGAGTCACCATGTTAAGCATAGCTGCTTTGCGGAAACAAAAATCCGGCTCGCCATCTATTCCGAAATGACGTGGTTGAAACCTGTCGTTGAAATCTGTCCAACAAATATAATGAGTATTTTCGTGTAATATGTAGCATAACTTTGATTAAATATAAATTTTGCTCATTTACCTTCTAATTTTTCTTTGTAAACATGATAACATCGTTGCACTGTCTCATTTATGTTAGTGATTTCCCAGCTTATTAAAATGGTTTTCATCTTTGTTTCCAATCTAAGTGATTCAGCTTCCTCGTTTATGCAATAGCTTTAATGTATTTAGTCAATGTGTGATTTTTACATCGGCCAACGAAGCTAGCTCCGAAATGACTGATATGATAACTTATATTTGAGTGCAGACAGGCTTCTGGTCTTCTGGTGGCGGCTGATACCTTGACAAAAATGTTAACCGAGTGCAGACAGCGATACCTCTTTTAGAGCGAAATAGACAATATATCTAGTTTCAATATCATGATTGCGTTATCACTGTATCATACCTTTTTCTCGTGATATCGGAATGTGGTGCAAACAACGCCAGAAGCAACTTCCGATATCACAATTTTAGATTCGGTGTGACCTTCCGTTCTATAAACCAAATTCGATTTCTGTACCGAAAAACACAGACGAGTACGTAGCACACTGAGTCACCATGTTAAGCATAGCTGCTTTGCGGAAACAAAAATCCGGCTCGCCATCTATTCCGAAATGACGTGGTTGAAACCTGTCGTTGAAATCTGTCCAACAAATATAATGAGTATTTTCGTGTAATATGTAGCATAACTTTGATTAAATATAAATTTTGCTCATTTACCTTCTAATTTTTCTTTGTAAACATGATAACATCGTTGCACTGTCTCATTTATGTTAGTGATTTCCCAGCTTATTAAAATGGTTTTCATCTTTGTTTCCAATCTAAGTGATTCAGCTTCCTCGTTTATGCAATAGCTTTAATGTATTTAGTCAATGTGTGATTTTTACATCGGCCAACGAAGCTAGCTCCGAAATGACTGATATGATAACTTATATTTGAGTGCAGACAGGCTTCTGGTCTTCTGGCGGCGGCTGATACCTTGACAAAAATGTTAACCGAGTGCAGACAGCGATACCTCTTTTAGAGCGAAATAGACAATATATCTAGTTTCAATATCATGATTGCGTTATCACTGTATCATACCTTTTTCTCGTGATATCGGAATGTGGTGCAAACAACGCCAGAAGCAACTTCCGATATCACAATTTTAGATTCGGTGTGACCTTCCGTTCTATAAACCAAATTCGATTTCTGTACCGAAAAACACAGACGAGTACGTAGCACACTGAGTCACCATGTTAAGCATAGCTGCTTTGCGGAAACAAAAATCCGGCTCGCCATCTATTCCGAAATGACGTGGTTGAAAACTCCGCCACAATACAGGAGATGAGAGCTAGTTCTAAAAACCTAGCTAGCAACTTGCGTTTGAGAGCAGAGAGTGTTTTCTCGGAGAGGTGTGCCATACTGTTCGTTCCCGCTAGACTTACCGCTCTCCGGCTGATATCCGAAGAACGCGCGTCCATGAACGGAGCTGGATGTCGGTTGATTGGTGAAACACAGTATTACTTTGTCTGAAAGATCTGTATTCAGCTCTCGTGGAAGCAGCGTCTTAAATCTCCGCAAATAGACTTTCGACTTCCGATGTTCTAGCTCGAGCCGCTGCGTTGTACGGACCGCGACCACGTTCAACTTGTAGGCGGACTACGGGTGCACCGCACGCAGCGCAAATATTGTATCCATAGCGCAAATATTGTCTTCGCTCATAATAGGACACGTCCGCCAGGCCGGCTCAAGGTGAGAGCTAGTTCTAAAAACTAGCTATTAGTTATAATTTAAATTAATTTATTCAACTTTATAATTTAGTTGTTAACAAAATGATATCTAACCTTGTTGCCATTATGAAATATTCGATGATAAATAATAACGTTCCCTCGTTGGTATATTGTGGTAGTGGTTCTTCATAAAAAATTATGAAGCTTAATTATGAGTTTCAGTATCCACTAATAACTTATACGTTTTATTCAATTAATATTGTTTTTAATATTGTTTACTGTTTTCTCATGAATTAGTCAGACCATAAACTATGAAAAATAATTAGTTACTTGTAGTTTGTAATGCAGTTTAATTTAATTCCATCTTCAGTGAAATACACGAATTAATTTTAAAATAATTTTCATAAAATAATTAGTTAGTTATGTACGTAGTAAGTTATTACGGACTAGTAAAAGTCAGCTATTCAAATAGTTATTATTCTATATTAGACCATTTGTAACAAAAATTTGGCGAACCAACCCTAATAAAATTGATTATCTAAAAAATTTATCAATTTTTCCAACCAAAAATAAGAATAATGAAATGGAGTTGTATGTAAGCTTATAAGTTCAAAAATAGTGTAAAAAGGAGCATTTGTGCATAAAATGTATTGCGATGAACACTTTTACAAGGGGGATGTTATTGAAGCTTCGACTATTGTAAGAAAATACCTAACTCAGCATTTGAAATCTCCAAACGTATTACATGTATTACATTTCATACGCAAAAATAACGATATTCACGTGATGATGTGTTGCACAGTATAATTAATACACCAGCCAATTAATACTGTTAGATAAGTTATGTTTCATTAGTGTAAAATTTTATTTATCATTAATAATGTTCATATTTTCTTCTATACTCATATTGAATAAACAATTATCAAACACATAGTAATCTAGTTCATGTGACAAATATATACTAATAGACGATATTTAATATTAGTATTGTTAAAAAGCAAAAAATATAAATAATATTATAATAAATAAATAAATTTATTCAGCTTAATAAGCGAATCATATGTTTATATATACACAGTCTACAAAATCATCAGATATACAATTATAAATGTAGTAAGTAAGTTAATTTGCGGTATTTGGTTTCAATACATAGAAATAAGATATAATTGACTCAGATATTTTTGTAAAAATTAATTACTCTGTACTTATAGGTGCATTAATATGTTTACAATGTGATGTTAGAATACAAACATCTCAACTTTAGTTTGATGCTCACGGCGTACAAATTTCTTCCCTTATATTGAAATCAATTGATATTGTTTAAATATCCGAAGTTACAATATCATTTAGATTTTAAAGTAATTTTTCATCAGGCCTAATAAATCATGTCAACCAGTCTATTTTAAGTTTTAGTATATAAAATTCGGTTATAACTGGATTTAACTTTTATAATAGTACCTAAAATGGATATTTTTGTTCAAAATTGAATAGTGATATTCAAATTAATATTATTTCTTTTTAGGTATGTGTGGAAAATACTTAATAGTTTGGTAGTTCGTCCTTTACTGTTACATTAAATGGATCCGAAACCCTTAAATGTTCTGTTTGTAAAAAAGAAAATGAGTAGGTAATGTATGGACTGTGCTAATTTTAAACCTAATTCTCAACTTTACTCAACAACAATACTACTGTATGTTAGCATCCTTTCATTTTTAATTAATATTTAAATTCTTGTGAATGCGATTTTGGTTATTATTTAAATAATTCAGTTTGTGTTAATGTAATTTTGTAATTATCAAATCTTGAGAAAAATACAACAATATTGGAGAGCTTACTGCATAGTGAGATACATATAACACAAACAAATATTGAAACAGCATTTTTAAGCTTAGAAAAGCTGATAATTAACAATATAAGCGATTTTGTCCAAAAAATGAACGAAAATGATTAAATATTGAATATAAATATTTAAAGCGCAAACGAGAGCATTCATCGAAATATGAATTAAATGAGAAATGAAAATGTTTAATAATTTGATATAATGACAGTGAAAATAAATAGTAAACTCAATAACCAAACAATATTGATAGGTGAAACATACGCCAACATCAAAAACAACTTCACAGCGTAAAAAGACTAAGTAGCTGATTTCAGAACGAATATGACATCTGTATTAAAACTAGTTGACCAGCATATTGCTAACATTTCAAACGAACATTAATTAGATTTAACCAATGTTAATACCACTCTGAAAAATCTGATAGGTGAAACATACGCCAACATCAAAAACAACTTCACAGCGTAAAAAGACTAAGTAGCTGATTTCAGAACGAATATGACATCTGTATTAAAACTAGTTGACCAGCATATTGCTAACATTTCAAACGAACTTTAATTAGATTTAACCAATGTTAATACCACTCTGAAAAATCTGATAGGTGAAACATACGCCAACATCAAAAACAACTTCACAGCGTAAAAAGACTAAGTAGCTGATTTCAGAACGAATATGACATCTGTATTAAAACTAGTTGACCAGCATATTGCTAACATTTCAAACGAACTTTAATTAGATTTAACCAATGTTAATACCACTCTGAAAAATCTGATAGGTGAAACATACGCCAACATCAAAAACAACTTCACAGCGTAAAAAGACTAAGTAGCTGATTTCAGAACGAATATGACATCTGTATTAAAACTAGTTGACCAGCATATTGCTAACATTTCAAACGAACATTAATTAGATTTAACCAATGTTAATACCACTCTGAAAAATCTGATAGGTGAAACATACGCCAACATCAAAAACAACTTCACAGCGTAAAAAGACTAAGTAGCTGATTTCAGAACGAATATGACATCTGTATTAAAACTAGTTGACCAGCATATTGCTAACATTTCAAACGAACATTAATTAGATTTAACCAATGTTAATACCACTCTGAAAAATCTGATAGGTGAAACATACGCCAACATCAAAAACAACTTCACAGCGTAAAAAGACTAAGTATAAAATCTTAAAATAGGAATCGACACCCATTTTTAAACAATCAATTTGTCTTTTTCCAATACATTATAAAAATTGGACAATGTTATAACGTAGCTTTCTGCAGTAAAAAGTTCAGTTGAATCTAAAATCGATGGTATTTCTTCTTAAATATCAAGTACAGTCGCAACTTCTGCGGCATAAAGTGATTTAAAAACCTAAATATAAGGTGTTTAAGTTACATAAGATTAAATGTAACTATTATACACCAATTTAAATAACGTAATTTAATAAATAGCCCTTTACCACAACCTATGCAAAGCATATCCTGGTTCTGTTAACGAGAATGGACTTTGTAAATGTACTTATGCATCTAAACCTGTTGTTCACACTGTTTATTACAGTGACAACAAATTCTGTTCTAAGCTTAGTGCTTGCTGTTCATTATAAATTGGATTTGACGAAACTTTACCTAGTAATTAATACTACTATTAAATTATGTGTGGTGATGGTTAGCAAATCATTAAAAAGGATTATGAGTATGGTTCTAAAGCTGAAGCATATATGAGACAACAGTGTGGACCACTGATTTACACAGCATGAAATTTTTTAATTATATATTATATTATTTAAATAAATAATAGTTTATATTAAACTTTAATATTACTACCTAATATTTTTTTACAAAAACGTGAAGTGTGGATAATAAAAAGTTATAAAGGCACAATATCAAGCGAGAGAATTAGTATTTTTAGAAAAGACTATTTTTGAACAAAATAAACTGACCCATTGCGTTGTTACATTATTCATTATTGATTTCTCATTATTGTTTAATATTTTGTTGAGTTACTATTACCACCGTTGGACAAGATCTTCAGTTGCATAATTTACGGAAACCCATAAATTTTTGCACAATCGAAGAAATTAACTTTCGAGATTTGCCAACTTTTTGCTGCAAATAGTCTAATATAGAATTATAGTACCTTGAATAGCTAACTTTTGCTATTCAAATGCTGCCTATAGTGCTAACTCAATTTTTTATGAATTTTTTAGAAAGGCTATTATAACTGACTCGAAAAGAAGTCGTGGATTGGTCTAAAAAATTAATAGTATGACTTCGCATCACTCATCGTCCCTCTGTAGTTAACGTAGCTATTATTCCAAACAATGAGGGGTGTAACAACTTGTGCATACCATAAGATTGCAACTGCATTAATGACGCGATATTCCATTACAGAGGGGGCATCTATCACGTGGATCTTTTAACTATGGTTTAATTTATCTCAACGGTGTTAAAAAGTGATTTGTTATAATTTCATTTACTTATTTTTTGATCTTTTCTTCTTTTCTAGCAGTTTTGGGCTCCATGGCTTTGATCAAATAAATTACAAACCCTCTTATACTATAACTTTTTTGGTCCGAAATTTGAACAAAGAAAAACCATTCAAAATGCAAAGATGTAGACAATAAATGAATATCTTTGTTTGCCATTTCTTGCTTTTGCCAATGTTAACATATGCGTCCTTAATCTTCTCTGATGTGTTCGCTTCGTCTTATTCAGGTATTTACGGCTCAATGATAATTGGGGCTACGAATACCTTAGGTGTAGTTATTGCTATCCCCTTAATTCAGCGCATCAAGCGCAAGACCATTCTATCAATTGGTTTATTTGGCACGGTGCTGACTAACATCACCCTTTCAATAGTTTTCTCGATTATGAAGGACGGCGATGCGAAGAACAACGTGATAATCTCCATTTTCGTTCTCTTCACATTGTTTTATTAACTAGCACCAGGTCCAGTGATACTAATCCTTTGCGGAGAGATATTTCCGAAGGAGTTCAAGGTGAAATACGGAGCCGTCGGATTCGGCTTCAACTGGTCCTGGAATATTCTCGTCGTTTTCACTTACAAGTACTTCAGCGGGGTTGAATATATTGTTCACGCGCTTTACGCGGCCATTACGTTCGTTCTGAGCGCTATTTTGTTGTTTTTGGTTCCGGAAACGCTGAACAAGAAGCAAAACGAGATCAACCGTTAAATTTAAAAGTGGTGAGATTATTGTTTGTTTAATAAAGTAATAAGATACATTCCTCTTCGAGAATGATAAATCAAAGATACGTCCATGAACGGAGTTATATCTAGCTCCGAATTATAGCTTAGACGAAGCTAGCTCCGAAATGACTGATATGATAACTTATATTTGAGTGCAGACAGGCTTCTGGTCTTCTGGTGGCGGCTGATACCTTGACAAAAATGTTAACCGAGTGCAGACAGCGATACCTCTTTTAGAGCGAAATAGACAATATATCTAGTTTCAATA
This sequence comes from Hexamita inflata, assembly GCA_963988835.1. Taxonomy (NCBI): domain Eukaryota; phylum Fornicata; order Diplomonadida; family Hexamitidae; genus Hexamita; species Hexamita inflata. Next base: position 14,877 of record CAXDID010000745.1, on the reverse strand, counting down.
TCATGATTGCGTTATCACTGTATCATACCTTTTTCTCGTGATATCGGAATGTGGTGCAAACAACGCCAGAAGCAACTTCCGATATCACAATTTTAGATTCGGTGTGACCTTCCGTTCTATAAACCAAATTCGATTTCTGTACCGAAAAACACAGACGAGTACGTAGCACACTGAGTCACCATGTTAAGCATAGCTGCTTTGCGGAAACAAAAATCCGGCTCGCCATCTATTCCGAAATGACGTGGTTGAAACCTGTCGTTGAAATCTGTCCAACAAATATAATGAGTATTTTCGTGTAATATGTAGCATAACTTTGATTAAATATAAATTTTGCTCATTTACCTTCTAATTTTTCTTTGTAAACATGATAACATCGTTGCACTGTCTCATTTATGTTAGTGATTTCCCAGCTTATTAAAATGGTTTTCATCTTTGTTTCCAATCTAAGTGATTCAGCTTCCTCGTTTATGCAATAGCTTTAATGTATTTAGTCAATGTGTGATTTTTACATCGGCCAACGAAGCTAGCTCCGAAATGACTGATATGATAACTTATATTTGAGTGCAGACAGGCTTCTGGTCTTCTGGTGGCGGCTGATACCTTGACAAAAATGTTAACCGAGTGCAGACAGCGATACCTCTTTTAGAGCGAAATAGACAATATATCTAGTTTCAATATCATGATTGCGTTATCACTGTATCATACCTTTTTCTCGTGATATCGGAATGTGGTGCAAACAACGCCAGAAGCAACTTCCGATATCACAATTTTAGATTCGGTGTGACCTTCCGTTCTATAAACCAAATTCGATTTCTGTACCGAAAAACACAGACGAGTACGTAGCACACTGAGTCACCATGTTAAGCATAGCTGCTTTGCGGAAACAAAAATCCGGCTCGCCATCTATTCCGAAATGACGTGGTTGAAACCTGTCGTTGAAATCTGTCCAACAAATATAATGAGTATTTTCGTGTAATATGTAGCATAACTTTGATTAAATATAAATTTTGCTCATTTACCTTCTAATTTTTCTTTGTAAACATGATAACATCGTTGCACTGTCTCATTTATGTTAGTGATTTCCCAGCTTATTAAAATGGTTTTCATCTTTGTTTCCAATCTAAGTGATTCAGCTTCCTCGTTTATGCAATAGCTTTAATGTATTTAGTCAATGTGTGATTTTTACATCGGCCACCCAAAGCTAGCTCCGAAATGACTGATATGATAACTTATATTTGAGTGCAGACAGGCTTCTGGTCTTCTGGCGGCGGCTGATACCTGGACAAAATGCTAACTGAGTGCAGACAGCGATAATTCTTTAGATGAAATAGACAATATATCTAGTTTCATTATCATGATTATGTTATCACCTGTATCATACCTTTTTCTCGTGATATCGGAATGTGGTGCAAACAACGCCAGAAGCAACTTCCGATATCTACAATTTTAGATTCGTGACCTTCCGTTCTATAAACCAAATTGATTTCTGCAAATCGAAAACACAGACGAGTACGTAGCACACTGAGTCACCATGTTAAGCATAGCCGTTTTGCGGAACAAAATCCGCTCGCCATCTATTCCGAAATGACGTGGTTGAAACTCGTCGTTGAAATCTGTCCAACAAATATACGTATTTTCGTAATATGTGTAGCATAACTTTTGATTAAATATAAATTTTGTCATTTACCTTCCTCTAATTTTCTTTGTAAACATGATAACATCGTTGCACTGTCTCATTTATGTTAGTGATTTCCCAGCTTATTAAAATGGTTTTCATCTTTGTTTCCAATCTAAGTGATTCAGCTTCCTCGTTTATGCAATAGCTTTAATGTATTTAGTCAATGTGTGATTTTTACATCGGCCAACGAAGCTAGCTCCGAAATGACTGATATGATAACTTATATTTGAGTGCAGACAGGCTTCTGGTCTTCTGGCGGCGGCTGATACCTTGACAAAAATGTTAACCGAGTGCAGACAGCGATACCTCTTTTAGAGCGAAATAGACAATATATCTAGTTTCAATATCATGATTGCGTTATCACTGTATCATACCTTTTTCTCGTGATATCGGAATGTGGTGCAAACAACGCCAGAAGCAACTTCCGATATCACAATTTTAGATTCGGTGTGACCTTCCGTTCTATAAACCAAATTCGATTTCTGTACCGAAAAACACAGACGAGTACGTAGCACACTGAGTCACCATGTTAAGCATAGCTGCTTTGCGGAAACAAAAATCCGGCTCGCCATCTATTCCGAAATGACGTGGTTGAAACCTGTCGTTGAAATCTGTCCAACAAATATAATGAGTATTTTCGTGTAATATGTAGCATAACTTTGATTAAATATAAATTTTGCTCATTTACCTTCTAATTTTTCTTTGTAAACATGATAACATCGTTGCACTGTCTCATTTATGTTAGTGATTTCCCAGCTTATTAAAATGGTTTTCATCTTTGTTTCCAATCTAAGTGATTCAGCTTCCTCGTTTATGCAATAGCTTTAATGTATTTAGTCAATGTGTGATTTTTACATCGGCCAACGAAGCTAGCTCCGAAATGACTGATATGATAACTTATATTTGAGTGCAGACAGGCTTCTGGTCTTCTGGCGGCGGCTGATACCTTGACAAAAATGTTAACCGAGTGCAGACAGCGATACCTCTTTTAGAGCGAAATAGACAATATATCTAGTTTCAATATCATGATTGCGTTATCACTGTATCATACCTTTTTCTCGTGATATCGGAATGTGGTGCAAACAACGCCAGAAGCAACTTCCGATATCACAATTTTAGATTCGGTGTGACCTTCCGTTCTATAAACCAAATTCGATTTCTGTACCGAAAAACACAGACGAGTACGTAGCACACTGAGTCACCATGTTAAGCATAGCTGCTTTGCGGAAACAAAAATCCGGCTCGCCATCTATTCCGAAATGACGTGGTTGAAACCTGTCGTTGAAATCTGTCCAACAAATATAATGAGTATTTTCGTGTAATATGTAGCATAACTTTGATTAAATATAAATTTTGCTCATTTACCTTCTAATTTTTCTTTGTAAACATGATAACATCGTTGCACTGTCTCATTTGTGTTAGTGATTTCCCAGCTTATTAAAATGGTTTTCATCTTTGTTTCCAATCTAAGTGATTCAGCTTCCTCGTTTATGCAATAGCTTTAATGTATTTAGTCAATGTGTGATTTTTACATCGGCCAACGAAGCTAAAAGTTAAATTTAAAATAGTTAAATTTAAAAGTGGTGAGATTATTGTTTGTTTATTGAAAGGAAAATACTTCAAAAGTTATTTAAAACAGATACGGTTTGAACATTATGAATTGTGTTTTGATTAATAATTAATATTATGAGTTACTAAAGAATGTGGTTCGGTTTTGTATTGAATCATAAAAATTATGGGACATGATTTGATATTGTGAAATAATCTGCATTTAAAATAGCTGGTTAAATAGTGCTAATAGTCACACAATCAAATATCAAGAATTAATGTTCATATTTACATAGGATACAGTTTACAGTTTTATATGATGAATTAGTTATCAAGACTTTATCATTATACTGATTATATTCAAATATTTACTATTTATAAAGTTCACACGAAACTCCATGTTTCCCCATGTTTCCGAAAGCTGTAAAATCATATTGTGTTAAATTGATAATTATAGTTGGTTAAGTTATATCTATTTCACATCCTACATAATGGTTTGCTACTGTGACGAACCTTACAACAAATTTGTTGCAAGCGTTTTTAGAGACTGCATTACGGGGACCACCTAAACCGTTTCATATATTTTTGGATGGATATCGTTATGTTGCTGGCTTACATTCTACTATCCACAACTTAGAATCAATTTCTTGTTGTAGCGCTCCGAAGCTATGTCATTAGTATTTTTGTTATGCAATTTAGGAGGAGATTTTCTATTCTTCGTATCGTGTTTTATGCTCAATTAATAATTCACATAAAAAGTTATGAGTACTGTGTTTTTCTGCATTGATATTATTATTAACGTTCAAAGTGCATATTTTAGAAAATGTAAAACACAAAGATCAGCTCCAAAATCCACAAAATTCAAATTATCAGAAATTTTAGTTTATATATTAATTGGTGCTGTGGTAGCTAGTAATGTGATATGGAAAGGATTATTTGGAGAATACTAGTTAATTCATAACAAGTAGGATTATGGCATGTGTCCTTTTCCCACATAGTTAAGTTCAAAATCTGCTCGTTATATAGTTGGCTCGATAGCAGCATATATAACGATTCCGCTTTATGTTAGTTCTACTCCAGGTCAAATAGTAAAAAATTTTAAAAGAAAATCTGTTAATGGATTAAGTATAGGAATGTTTATGATTACAATAACTGCTAATTCCACACAGATAATATAATATGTAACATATAGTTAGGAAAAAGCGTATTTGGTTTAATAAATTCCGTATCTTATTGGTTGTAGTCTTCCAATAATATTCGAATCTACTGTATTTGTTCAGTATATTATATATTCCAAATTAAATAAATAATTGGAACTAACCAATTAGGCCAATAAAGAACTAGTAGTTTGTGCTGAATCAAATAAAGAACCCGAAACACTACAATAAATTACAGTGTGAAAATTTTTTAATATTTTTACAAATTCATTATGAATTCACTCAACGTCTATTTTCTCAGTATCTTTTGTATCTTTTTGCTAATCAATATCAACTGCTTAACTTACAACCATACAGTTAGGTACACTGCAGGTTTCAACAAGAGTATCTGGATAAGTTTCTTCAACAGCTTGACTGTCTTCTTTTACTAAAATAGATCTTAGTACTGGTTTTTCGGTTTAAGGACTTGGATTAATGTGAACCACTGTATTTGTTTCATCTATGACAAGTTCAACTTCTTATGTATTCATAGGCACAACAATCAAATGGTTTCCTGGCAAAAATTGTATTTCTAAATTAAGTTAAGTTAATGAAGCATTTATTTCTTCAATGTGTTAATCATAAATAGCCTAAATCTGTTTTATTTGCAAATCTTCTTGTTGTTTGTTTTAGAAATAATTCTTAACTGAATCTATATTATTTGAGGAAGTTCTCGTATATTCATAAAATTCTTATGTAACTTACTCTATTATTGGGAGATTTTGTGGCTGTTCTGCATGGATATATCCTAAATATATTTCTAATATTTGCTAACACTACTCATATTTATGCTTATAGTCTATTTATATTTCATAATTATTATTCTCTGGATTGTGTTCTTCTTATTTAATATTTGCTATCATATTTTCTAAGTCACTAAATTCAACGCACTTTTATTGTAATTTCTGTTATAATGATTACACTTCACGTTTACTTTCATTATAATTACATAATAAAGACTAAATTTATTCATCTTAAATAGCTTTAACTTCCTTAAGAGCGTCAATGAGTTTTGATTGATCATGCTGCTCTTAGCCTCCGTTATTTTGAGCAGTTTAACGCATCATATTAACTTGCATATTGTATATTTATATTTAATATTCATCATTTTATTATTCTAATTAGATATATTGCCTCTTTTTAACTTAGAGTTCCTTATCAAGCTCAATTATCTTTTCTTACATTTAACACATTTTTTCTATAATTTATTCATTAGTAGGTGACACCTATGACACTAATTATGATGATTATTTTAGAATTGGCAACTCACAAGCATCTTATTTGTCATACGGGTTAGGAATAAGTTAAGAAAATGATGTACATGAAGGAATAATATGTGGATTATTAGTTATCAGAGCTTTAAAATCTTGACTTTGTTTTTTGACTTTTTCATTAAGTATTTCTATTTCTTTTTTAAGTTAATTATTCTCTTCTTATAACAAACCTTCTGGAGAGGTTCTCTAAACAGACGCAACATCCTTTGAATCATCAGAGGTTTTAATAGCTTGGCTTTCAAATTCTAAAATCCTTTCATTAAGTTTTTATATTTCCAATGATTTTTAATAAATTTCATCATTAAGTTATTAAACTCTACCATTTAAGTTTTAAATTTACTGTTAACTATCCATTAAATTAAGTTCGTATTTAAATTCATTTGAAACGTGTGGTGATTCTAATGCGTAATTTTGTGTTGATGTTGTTTCAGCTATTTGTTATTTTCTGAATTCCTCTAGTTATTCACAAAGTTTACGGTTTATTTCTTCAGTTTTATTAATTTTATCTTATTAAAATTGTATTTAAATACGCATTTAATCTATTTTCCCCATTAATTTAGAATTTTCTTGATTTTCATTTTATTCTTCGTATTCTTCTTGTCTTTCTAGTTATTCAAGTGCCAATTCTTTAATTGCTTTATTTCTTTGTTCGACCAAGTTTTAGAGTTCATCTATTTTTCTTTTGAGAATTATGATAGTATTTTCTTTTGCTTATTGCTATTCAAAGTTTTCTTACATGATAAGCTCATTTTGTTTTTGCATGAGTAATATATCTGCATTTTTGTCACCAATTTGTAATTTTAAGTTTTGTATGTCTGTTTACGCTTGTTAGTGAACTGATTGTGTCTTTAATGAATTTTCGTTCTATAAGTTGATTTATTAATTGAGTTCATCCATTTGTAGCTTATAAGTTTGAATTTATTATTTTAGCTGTTCGATCTCTATTGATTGTTGTTGAGTCTTATCATTTTCTTCATATTTCAACTTAATTTGTTATATTTCTTAGTTTTGGCTATCAACAGCGTTTTAAAGGTTTTTAATTACTTTACTTGTGTCTTATTCAATTTTAGCATTAGCTTCACCCAGTTTCTGTATTTGCATTCTTGCTTCTTCTAGTTCAAGCAGTAATCTGGTTTGGTTATCTTCAAGATGTGTTATGTTTTCAATTTTAATGCACAATTCTTCTTAAAGTTAGCTCCTTTAGTTTTCAAGCAAATTCGCTTGTGCTTCAAGTTCTTCTTTAATTTATTGCATTCTTTCTTGAGATAAATTTTGCAATCCCTTTAAATCTGAATTGTCTAATTTGTTTTCGATTTGCTCGCACTTGAGTTTGTTCAGTTCAACTTTCAAATTAGTGATTTGGAGCTGGAACTCGTTCTGGGCGTTTTCGAGTTTTCTAACGTTCTTTTTAAGAACTGCGTTTTCATTTTGTAAATTTTAATTATCTTAAGTAAGTTTAATTACCTAACTGTCGTCCGTTTTCTAGAAGTTAGATTCCGTTGGTTAAATGAATTACGAAGGGTCGTAAAGGGGAGCGGTGTTCAAAATGCTGCGCATCTCCTCCTTCAACTCCTTAATTTACAAGTACTGCGTTGCTATCGTGCTTTTCAGCTTGAAGGTGCGATCGTCCATATCATGAGGAGTGGCTACAATTCAAAATTATTAAACAAGTTTTAATTCAAAATACGTGAAAACGGGAGAATATTGATGAATTCCATACCATATTGACATTAGAATTTGATTAAAACAATACATCAAGCAATTATAATCAGTCACTCGAAAACTTAAAATAAAACATACTTAACTTTTCTGTTTTTGTCAATGTTTTACTCTTTGAGAGCATTCATGCACATTTCTTAAACTTCTAAGGCTTTTTGATTGTAAGCAGACTTCTGCACATTTAAGTTGTTTTAAAGTTGATAAGTGTAGCTTTAACTGTTAGCCATAGAATTAGATTGCTCAACTTCGTTTGTATCTAAAAGTTAGGATGCAAATTTGCTCTTGTTGCTCTTAGTTGTCGAACTTGCAAGCATTTTAGAGGACTGTGAAGTTTTACTACCAGGAGATTAACATCTATGTTCTTAGCTTTCGGTTTTGTTGATTATTTGTTGTCTTAAATCTTCCATGTTATTTCCTTATCTCATGATAACTTTTTTGTTTGGTTTTACTTCTGCAGTTACTTAAGATAAACTCAAATTATTTGAAGCTCTTTATGTTTCATAGTTCTTAAGACTAGATCTGGCTGATTTTCTTGAGGGTGAAACTGGAAAGAATGCGCTTTACATTTGATGTGAGATGGAAACACCATATCTGATATAAATTTTGAAGATATTATTTATATATTTAAATATTTTATAACACCAAAAATGAGGTAAAAATGAAGTTCTTATGTATTCCAAACAAATAGTAATTATTCTATGTTTTAGTGCATATCTCCATCTCGCGCATTCTGCAAATATAAATATAATATTACATATTTTTGTAATTGTGTTGATTATTTCATACTACAGAATTCATTTTACTGTAAGGGTTATTGGTGTCGCCTCATTTCTTAGGGATGGTACATTAATTTTTGACCTATTTTGACCTATTTTAGCTTATATTTATGATTATTTTAACTATTTTTCAACAAATACATGATACCAAAAGATATCAAGAAGTGGAGAAAGAGCTTCGTCATTTATAAGGCGTTTAGGGCTTTTTGGAATGGTCCATATGAAAAGAGCTATTATAAATTAAATAACTCACCTTATCAACAATACTAAAGCACTCAATTCAATTGTACAAATCATGATAACCCACATGTACCCAAAAATCACACAATCACATAAAAATATACTTTGAAATTATAGAATTCTGATTTAATATTTTCAACATGTTATTATAATTAGGTCAAGAGATTTGATACGCATTATGTAGTTATTCATTGTTTATAAACGTATGTAAAATAATCAAATTTTTCTTTATCCACTCTAATGAAACGAGGACTTATAAAATAAAGCAGTAAACAAATAGAAGTAAAATCAACTTTTATGTGCTTAACTCAAAACGAAATTTTTGAATAAATAAGCGATGAATAGAAATAAGAATACGACGTTTAAGACCTAGATTGTTCATTAAAAAAGTATTTGTGATTTGTAAAGATGTTACAATTATTATTTGTTACATATTATAACAATTAGAATATACTTTGATATATTTGTATTAAACGTACCCTGCCATTATCATAAATGTTATTTATGAATCAAGGGTTAGTGACATGAGGCTGAGATCCTCGGATCCGATTCCCGTATCTACCGACATCAAATCAAAATCCTCCATGAATCAAAGTTTTTGTATTTATACAAGTTGTATCTAAATTGTTAATTTCTGACTAACCAACTAGAAGTACTAGTAATTTCAGCTAATTTCGTCATTAATGTAATATAACAAGATAATTTTCAAGTTTGAAACCCCCAAACTCATAACGTAAATATTATAGTTATTATAGAAGTGTAATTGTTTCATTACAATTAAAAGCACATATAATAAACACAATTTACAACAAAACAATCTGGTAAAAACATGATATTCATAGTCATGTTTCTTTATCAAGCAATTGGTATCTCTATGAAGAGTGAGTAATGAAAAATTTGAATACTATTAGTTTTACTATTTAATTTATAAATGTATATTTACAAAAATTTCCACACCAGTTATGAGTTCAGCTTTTACTGAATTCGCGCAATAAATTCGTGACGACATTGAGGAGGACATGTTTACAAAGTTTTCTTAGCAGCCGAATGTCATTTAGATTATTTCGCAGACGAAGGCGAATTTGATTTAGTCGATGATTCCAGATTTGGCGTAGTAGCCTTCGGTTACTCTTTTACAGTCTGAGGAGGAGGTTTTCGCTGCCTGTTGTGTGGTGTATTATTATTCGGTTGATATTTCGATGGATTTGCTTGAGAATTACGATTTGTACAGATATTCAGTGCATTTGTCCAAGCTTCTGTTTCAGCAGGAGAAAGTAAACTTACCTTTATCATTTTACTCAGCTTTTTCGGTGATTGTGCTCCGCTTCCTCGAGTGCATTGAGCTGAAGAAATCCGACGATATTTAATTGCTCAATTAGTGCCTGAAGCAGCTCAACTTCAACTTCGCCTTTGACGACCTCGAAGCCTCCAAGATGATGTGCACACTGCTTAGAGATATTGGCGCCCGCTTCTATTAAACAATTAATACCTTCACAATTGAGTTCCTCGTTTCATTTTTAGACCTATAAAAAGACGTTTCAAAACTGATTGAACTGTTCTCGTTGAAGTATTTTACGCCCAGATTCGGGAAGAACGAGTAAAAACTGGCCGAGCTCTCGTTTTAAGCGTTTTGTAACTAAAAGTTTGACGAGGAGGATATGAGCCCTGAAGAACGGGTGTAATTACATGCGTAGACAATACTGTAGTAGATTTCGTCCACTGTGAGCTAATTGTAAGAGCAGGCTGTGAACGAGTACTTACTGCCATACCTGATTAAAAACCAGAAGAGTTAAATTCACTTGCTCATTATCGCGCTCGTTAACACGAAACTTTCGCAGTACAAAACACTGGCGGTTATCACCGCTGAGTGCTTATTCAAGAAAATGATCAAAACGAAGCTGGACTTCCCGAATAAGCACATATTCGCGATCCTCGAAGCACTACTGGTATAACTGATGAGCTGCGACGAGGCGTACTTCATACAACTAATCCTGTTCACCGAGGAAATACTTAACACCAAAACGAACTTCCTGAGCAACACCGGGCTTGTTGCGCAAATCGGTGCGGCGAGCCCGGCCGCCGCGCTGGACGTGAGTTAAATGGGTGGCGAGTTGAACATAACGAACGTTTCACTGATCCAGAATATAGCGAATTTGCCCGAAACCACTTAAAAGCAGTTGTATATTTACTTACTTGTGTTCTACACCATTTTGCCCCCGCTTCTTTACATCTCCATATTGAAGCTGTCTACGCACAACGGCTTCGTTTCCTCTCAGATATAAGTTAGGAAAGCAGTTGTTGAGTTCTACGGCGAACTAATTTTGAATAAGGAAGTAATAGACTCACTAGTGATCTTATCTGGTACAGGTAGTGGCCAGAATTAGAAGAAAGTGAACCAGTACGAGAATAAATCTGGCGTTCACAAGGACATTCTGAACGAAATCAACGCCGAGCGCTCAGTAATCCACAACAAACACGAGGAGTTCACGAAGCTCTTTTACGATTTCATCAACAGAACAAAATTCAAGCACAGATCCGTTTCAGAAATCCTGAGAGAGATATTCGGAAAAATACAAAATTTACTCGGTAAGGACTGCAACTTGAAAGATTTTATACTACAGGAAATACTATTCAGGTTGCAAGATGAATCGCAACAAGTTAAGAAACTTGCATCACTGCAGATTAAAAACCTGGTCAACTTCAACTACGAATACGTAGGGCTCATATTCACTGACGTATTGTAAATGCAAAATCAAGACCAATACCTGATACAAATCTTCGATGAATACATACTGACACCAATTTACGATAACGGACTACAACTACAAAACCTATTCAAATTCCTCGAAAATTGTCCATTGAAACTGTTCGAATCCACATTCGCAGACTTCCTAAAAGAAAGAGAACTAGACTTCCAAATCATCCTCAACCTACTGAAATTCAACAGAGTCGGATCCATGGTAGCACTCTACTACATCGTAAATTACTCCTAAGTAATGCAAAAACAAAAAAGATTACAAATAATCAACAGTTTACAACAATATTTACTCCTTAATATTGACAGAAACCCAGAAATCAATGTTTACATATTAAATGTTCTTACTACTGATTAGCTACTCGATCATGTTGATTTCGACTTGTCAGTTTATATTTCCAATGTTATCACAAATAATGACGTCGCGGAGTTAATGAATAAAATTACTGCCACTTTAGTTGTTAAAAGTTTAGAACCAACAGAATAAGCACACAGTGATCTGATCAACTCAATTAAGTCCTCTTTGTAATAATAAATAAAATAAATGAATCAAAGCTAAACTGAAAGCGAATAAACTTCAAAACTACTTATTCATATTTCATTTTTAGCCTAAAAACATTAACTCACACAAGAAAATATGATGGAATTAACTCATTTAATACTAAAATTATTAGTAGTACACCCAATGGCATCCCACCCACTTTTATTTTTCATGTATGAATCAAAGAACATTGAATTTAGATTGAACATTTTTGATATTCTTGTTCAATAACTTAATGAAACAAATTGCATTAGATCAGCTAATAACATTATGTTGGCAATACTTAGTTCAATCTATGCATATCCTGATGAGTTGGGATAATTCATTGGCTTAATGCTTGATAATACCTTTTTAAGAAATTCATATATTGTATAAAGACACTTTTTGTCATTTACGATTTAGAAAGACTATGTTTAATAAAACTTAGTCACGAAGTATTTATACAGTTATTCCTGTTTTTAATTTCTCCAAATACAGATTTATAAGCATTAGCTGAAAGATTACTCTTATCAACCCCATATTATGCAACTCATTTTGTACAAAATTTCTTAAGATGTATGGAGGCAATGCATTACTAACATGTCGATGAAGAATAACGTGCGGTGTTGTATGCAAAAGTTCTTTATAAGCTACCACAAACCAATAAATATTAATTGTTAAATCTTTTATTAGAAAAAGCAAGCAATTTATTAATTAACCATCCATCTGATTCAACTTGGTACTTTGAAGATTTAATGGGAATTATTTAATCTGGAGTTGTTGAAGTTACTGTGTAGGAAGAATGGGGAAAAGCAGATAAAATCATTAAAAAACTTAATGTTTAATATTCAATTTCGAATGTATTACCAAAGTTATTTGAAGCACTACAATGTTTCAATTAAAATAAATTAGAAGACATATAACATAAAACTGTTTTAGCTATAAGAGCAGTGTGCGGTTAAATGAAAGTGAGTTATGGAGAACTTGTTGCACAATTTGGTGACTCATATTGTGTTGAATTAGTGCAAGTTAAGTGGTGATGATTCTATAATATTTTTATAATTTTTATAATTTGTAGCTCAAAATATTTAAATATAACATTTAATAAAGCGAAAAGGATCACATATAAATACATATACGTTATATATAGAAGGCATACTAACAAAGGCAGATGATATTCTATCTTTTAACATTTTCCAAAAACGCAATACCACATTCTAAACTCTTGTTATTTAATTATTATTTTATGTTTCATAAAATAGTAAATATGTTATCAAAACTTTTATATCTTATATTTGTTTGCACTACTTCAACCATCAGTACAATAACATCACAATAGTAAAATCACTAGTTTTACAATTCTGCAATCTCAGAAAACTCCAATTTATCATATCCACTTTCTTAAATTAAATCATTAGAACTGGAGTAATGAGATATATACTCCAGATTATTCAATTTTTATTAGATGAGCACCAAATCTTCTGAACAACCTGATTATACATTTGAATGAATAGATTATACTGATTTAACAATATTTTTAAATATTGTAAAGCTAAATTCGTTTTATGTTAACATATTGATAAATGATGAACTATTAGCTGAATAACTACTATATTGAGACAATACAGTTGGAAAATTTATATCTTAGTATTATTTATAGATTAATGCAAATACTTAGTTGCATTATAAACTGCGTTTTTCATATTTGGTAATATTACAAAACAACATTTGAAGTGGCTATAAATTACTACCGTAAAATAATAAAAATATAGTAGTTTAATTAATATTTTAAGATTGTTGCAAATAATTATAAATTTCACATCCACAGTTCATTTATCATTAGTAATAATCAAAAAATTGAATATTTATCATGAAAGCTTAGTAATTGGATGTGTCTTATGTAACTTTGTAATCATTGGTGTTGTTACCAGTATTATATTTGTTTGTTCGGTTTTCCTTATTGATCTCAGTTAGAATTGATATTAATAGTCTATAAACTATTAAAAGATAAATGCATTTTTTAAAATAATTTCTTTTTAAGGCTTCAATATGTAATTGGCATCTATAATCGATGATTAATAAAATATATAACAAATTAGCCGGCAACGCTGGCCGTTGACAATTGACAAACCAGTTACTATTTGAGTAAGTTTGTTTATTTTTGTCAATGTTGTGATACATTTATTCTTAATTTTCGTTAATTAACGCTAAAAGCTTATTTTCTTCTTATATATTATTGAATACTCATGTTAAGGTATACAGCTGGGATAATGTTGAATAACATTTCACAAATAACTCAATAACCTAAATAAATGATAAAACGTTGAAAAAAGATAACGTGTGTGATTTATAACACCGTATACTGCTTATATACTCATACTCACTGTTAACATTCACAAACTTGAAAACTCGCTGGTAATTTAACTTAGTTCATCGGTGAAGGAACAGTAACAAGAAAACTAAAGGGGTTCCATTTATTCCAAACTTACTTCATTTTGAAATCCATGTATTTCTTGAACTGAATCTATAATTGACTTTAAATTAAATTCAAACTGTTTTGATGATAACTGATTTATATATTTATAAGATATATTAGGTTTTATTTTTTGTGCTAGTTGTATACATGATGTTTGATGTTCTAAAGCTTAACATTATTATAGCACATAATCAAAAGCTGTTTTTACCTATTTCGCTCTAATTATATTTTATTAGAACATATTCATCATCTCAGAGGAGTGTTAATATCAATATGATACAAATTAGATGAATAACACAATTAACATTATATTTCAAAGTTTAGTATAACACTACACATTTTTAAATAATATTCAAAGATTATCGAGACATTCAAAGACCACAATTGTTAATTATTAATTAGTTGGTTATCGGTATCATAATTGTTGAATATGCAATTTTTGTATCTGTAATGTTAAAAAATTACATTTCATTTAAATTATACATTAAATAAAATTTCAAAGCAGATAAAAACAAAATATCTAATTAGCTTATATTCACTTCCATCCTCTCATCATCTTTCTATGTTTCTGACCACCATATTTGTCTTCGAGTAGGAGTCTTCTGGCTCTGTTTTCGTTTGCTATTTTTTCTAAAATGTCGGCGTTGACTTTGCCTTACTTTATCAGCTGTTCATCTTCTTGGTTGATGAACTTT